>BQNB010056042.1:0-38830 GCA_026074375.1 Tanacetum coccineum | reverse complement strand
ATTAAATGTTTACATCAAGCAAGTGTTAAGTAATTATTTTGAGTATAATTATTAACTTTGTTTATTTTATTTTTATTGGTTGCGTAAAGTGTTTATGTTTCGCGATAAAATACGTTTAGGCATACCCGGAACCACCAAAACTTTTCTACGCTCCAACAAATACCCACAATTGTACCTAATACCCAAAATTTACAAATTAACATCATATATATCTACATATGTCCAGATTTGGAGAGATAGATACAAGAAAAATCACAAAAATCTTGCAACTTGCTATGTACTTCACCAATTAATAAAACCTAAGGACTTTTTCAAGTAAAGGCCATACCTTGACCATAAGGACTTCCCTAAATCACTCACTTGACCAAAGACTTCCTATACCACCTTTTTTACTAGCCCTTATGATATACATACTAGCAACTAGATAAGAAACACATACATACTCATTTCTAAAGGTTAAAAACACAAAAACACTCTCATATACTCCCTCCTAGCCACGGCCAACTTCCAAACTCATACAAAATCCATACAAAATTTAATTACAACATTTACACACATTCCTACATCATATCTAAGATGTCTCAAGTTTTTTGCAAGGGTTGGTTAAAGGTTTACAAGTATTGAAGCAAGAAAAGCAAGATTAGGGTTCTATTGGATTTAGGGTTTTCTAAGCTTGTAAGCTTTGGTTTTTCATCTAAACAAGGGTTTAAATTGTGTTGGTTATCATCATACATCTCATTAAGGTCATCTAAAACCCTTTATGTCCTTACATTTATCATTTTATGCAAATGTTAGTTCTTTATAGCAAAAATCACCATTTAGGACTTTTAAACATGTAAAAAGAATTTTTACTTGTGATCATCATTTTGTACAATTTTTCATATGTTATGTAATTGGTAATATCATGATATAATGGGATTATAAGTATTGTAACATGTTTGTTAAAGCATAAAAAGTGTATATACAAATTAGGGTTTTTAAAGTTTACTTAATAAGTTACAAGTAAAAGTGTTGTAAATGACTTGTTAAGAACTTATGATCTTGAACATTTTTGGACAATTATGGACCTATGGACACTATTATATGTAAAACATGTGATATAAAGACTTGTGAAGAAATTGTGGTATTTTAATTAGTTGGAAAGTATGTAAAACAAAAGTATATAATTAATTATATAAAAGATATAAAAAGGGCTATTTGGTTTCGAATTTCAAACAGTAGGTTTTACATTTTACAAAGCTAGTACACCTCATGACGATTCCAAAAAGGTAAGAAACTCGAAAAACGAATTAATAACGAAAAAGATACGTAGTTTACGAGTTTTACGATAATAACCGGAGTTATAAAAGAATTTTTATAAAAACTTGTTATAAAAATTCTACAAACAGGAGGGTTTGATATTTTTATTAAATCACACATATTTTTAGGATTCCAAAACAGTAAGAAACGTAATTTTTCAATTAAAAACGAAGAAGTTATGAATTAAGCGAGTTTATATACTTAAAATGTATAAAAATACTTTTATAAAACTATTTTTATAAAATTTACTATTCATCTCAGGAATATTTTTTTTTTGTAAACCTCATAAATAAATAGAACTTTCAATTACGAGATCGTACTCGAAAGAATTACTAAAAATGGAGCTAAAACAAATAAAATACGGCGTTTACGATAATTAAAGTTTATAAAAGTAATTTTATAAACTATGAACAGTAAAATTTACTATTCATGACAGAAACATATATTTTGAAAACATCAATAAATTGATAGAACTTTCAATAATGAAGACGTACTCGAAAGAATCGCTAAAAACGGAGCTATAACGAATAAAATACGACATTTACGGGTTTTACGTTAATTAAAGTTATAAAAATAAGTTTATAACTGGTATGAACAGTAAAAATCATTGTTCATCAGAGGACTAAAACTATGAAAACGTTAAATTTTGATAACTCGTCTTAATACGAAAGCGTGGACATAAGAAACGGACATGAAACGTGAAAGTAATGTCATTTTTACCAAAGGTATATTTATAAACGTTTTAACTTTATAAATATGATTTCACTAAAACAATTAAATGGTGATTGGCTATATAGAATTATATATGGTAATTAAGTTTTTGGATGAGAAACATGCACTGTTTATATAATTTCGACACAAGAGGATAAGTTTTTATATTATGATTACGTCGGTTGCCTAAAAGTAGCGATTATACCCTAGTGAGCCCATTATCATGATTCTTGTCAGTTACTGGATTGTGAGCGTGTATGTTATGTATAGATCTATTGGGATTGTACATCCTGTTCGGTGTGATTGCTCTATCACTGCGGCAAACGAACGTTTATTTGCTTATTACCATGTCGAAATTTTGGATGTTGCGGGTACTAGAACATCATTCACGGGCAATGTAGGCCTTTTATATGGTATTTATTTATGTCGAGCTTAGTGTCACGAGCTTTTTTTTTAGGGCAAGTAATTACATTTTTATATGATGTTGCATCTGTTGCATTATCATACACTTGGGAAATATTTGGTCTTACAATATACGATTTATCAAACATATGAATTCACCCCAACATTATTGTTGACGTTTCTAAAGATATCTTTTTCTTGGAGAGTCAATATCCACGAGGGTGCAAGGGATACATTGAAGGTTTTGACTTGGATATCATGCATTAAAGATTTGTCGAATTACAATTTTGTATATCATGATATGGGCTAGGAAATCTTTGTATTTTGAATCAAGTGGGAGCTTCGGGCTTATGTAACAAATTCTTTGTTAAATCAATGTATCGGTTTTAAATGACTTTTGGCCATTCTTTATATTTCTTGTGTTAATGATCTTGAAGTATCCGCTCCCGGGCCCTTGTTTCGCTGCCGACCCTATTTGGGGGGTGTTACATTATCTCTACCATCACTATCGCCAAAAGTCTGTATGAACGTCCTTTCCCTTAATTCATAACCCTATGTCGGGATTTCTTTGGTGTCTTTAATTGGATGGTCATGGTCTTTAATGCTTAATTTGTAAAGCGTAACATGACTATTCTCATTTTCTAGCCCAATAGAAAGGCATCACATTTCCTAGGTAGTGCATACGAAAATAAGCAAAATTATTGTAGATTAGATATACTTAGTCCCGAACACAGGCTCCATTTACTATCTAGTGAAAAGTTTAACTTGTATTTCTCAAGGTCAGTATTTTGTGTGTTCTTCCTCACTACTCGCACCACTTTGTAGTCAAGTGATTTTTAGGATCAATGGCAATTCTCTATTACATTACAACTTATGACGTAATGTGTGAATTCATCGCGAGTTTTCTGGTTGCGAATAGCCATTTTTTAAAAAGATAGTGCTATGGGATTATATATGTAATCAAAAGCAATCGACGCCAAACCACTACACGGAAGCAAACCATTTCAAGACTGCAAGATCCTAAGATTATTAACTTCCTCAACATAGCCAAGAGTGAAGGAGATATCCATAGTGGATTTTCTTAACTCGAGTCTGGAATCTGACGACACAAAATCACATTTAAATATAGATCTACGAATGATTTTACAAAAAACCTGTTAGTATGAGGATTGAGGTTAGGGATTTTGCTACGGTTAAAGGTGAAAACAGGAGAAGTAAGAATTCTTAGCCATTGTTTTGATATAACTACATAGAATAGGCAATCGGATTAATATTTTAGTCAAAAGGCGAGCACGTGTGCTGCGATTTTATGACATCATCTCTGATATGTATTTAGTTTTGAAGTTGTTGCCGAACTTATTAAAATGGAATAGAAATAGTAAGTTAAAGCACTTTGGGAACACACAAATTTTGGTGGGAAAAGCACTTTAGGAACACACAAAATCTGAGGCATCATTAAATAGGACAAGTTAAGACCAAAATTGCAGGGATAAAATTTGCACATTAAAGTATTTTTTCTTAGTAGGGTAGATTCCTATACCCAAGTCATATTCTAACAAAAATAACTATGGGTCCGTTTGGTCCTTATCCTTAAAATCCAGTTAACTAGTATTATTTTGGACACCACCCCAATTGACTTGTAAAAGTCAAACTTATCAAAACATATTTCTCTTAACATTAAAATATTTCATGGCTGATAAGGTTTCATCATGTGTTCATAAGTAGATATTCACCTTCAAGTAACAATTTATTTAAAGTGGACATAAGATGCATTATCAAAATATTAGATGCTTGAACATAAATTGTTTGATCAACTACCATTCAATGTAATGATCAAACAACCTAGAAGGTAACAAATTCATTGTTTTTTAATTACCACTATTAAACAGAAACACACATGTCACTTTTTACAATGTCTATCTGTTAACTTGAACAACAACATTTCCTCCTGTTTAAACCTTTCCTTTTCCCTTTCTGTCTTGATCTGCAAATATTACATCTTTTGGTTTTCTTATTTCAAAGGTTTTGTTACTAATTACAAAGACCATGTATGAGATGCTGCAAGGCACTAGTTTGCAATCTCAATTTTGAGAACTAGGCTTTTAGCAGAAATGGTTTAGTTTTTGGTCTTTGAGGTGGAACCTTTTGTTTTAGTTGCAAACTTCAAATTTTGCAAGGTTGTTCATTGGTTGTCTTTATCGCATCATACCACTTAAGAAAACTCTTCTGTTGGCCTTTCTGAGCAATGTTTAGGGTTTCTTTGTTGAATCATCATAATAAGTTTCATCAATACTAGGACCATCAGAAACTTCGTTATATTCATCAGAAGAAGGTGTCTTCACAAAACTTGTGCAGATCTGAAAGAAAGATTTTTGTAAATAAAAAATGTTTGGCTTAATCAACCTATTTGTAACTAGAAGGTACTGGTCTTATGGTAAACTAAAGGTCTACTTTTTGGCGGTGTTATAAGGAACAGTTATTCTACTTCTCTAATAAATCATTATTCATTACAAGGATTCACTTCACAATTAATTGTTACCTTTGTCTCGGTTTGTTTTTTTTTATTTGAAGAATCTTCTTATTTATTTAGATAGGCAAAATAAAGACTAGGGAGTGCAACGGTTACCATATTGGTACCGTAACCCGTTGACGAATTGGTTGGTATGTTTTTTCTCGAGTATGAAATGGGTGTAAAGGAACCGTACCGAACGGGATTTGAGTACCAGAACCGGTACCGGTACTGGTACTCGATACCGGGAAATCTCGGTTACCTATTGGTATTCATAATTTTTTGTTAGGCCAAAAACAAAATTATAAATTTCACGCTAGTAACTTTCTGTGACAACAATAAAAAACATGATATAACATGCATTTTCGAGTGATTTCAAACCGAGGGTTCATTATCATTATCCGAATCCGATTCATCAATATTCAACATTAAGGTTTCTTTAAAAGTTGTGTCATCTCTCGGCATAAAATCAATATATGTGAATTAGGTACAAAATAAACTAATAATCATTGATGTAACTATTGTTCTACTGATATTGCGTAACTAGATTATCAATAAAACTAATAATTATTATATGTTGCAAATACTCGGTATATGTCTAACAAAACTTGAGCGACATGTCTAATATATGTTTTCTGATTCGTGCGTATTCATTATATAACACTATCTCATTGATGTAATTTATATCCTGATTTTTAGATTAAAGTAAACTTACATAATCATTGCAAACTACGAGCATGTTAATGGATACGTCTTACTACATATGTAACAAAAAAAGAGAACCTTTATTTTTTTTCTGCGATGATGATCGAGATGATTTAAAGAGAGTAAATTTGATGATTTGAGTGATTAATAATAAGTTAAGGTTTATTTTTTTTAGATTTGTGACAAAGCTATGGTTGTTACAGTAGGTTTATGGAACGTTTGGTTTCTTTCCTTATGACTAATTAAATTTCATGTATTTTTCGGTACTATCCCGTTTTGGTATCGGTACCGAATTAGTGGTCGCGATTTTTTTTGCTCGATTCACGGTACCAGTCCCGTACCGTATACCGAGAGTCGGTACCGTTTCGGTACAGTACTGGGATTCGGGCCCAAATGCTCATCCCAAGCAAAGACCTTTTCTAGTTTCGATATCATGTATTCTAGGTTATCCATCGTTGCGTTCATATCCACGGCGCCGTTGTCATCTATGAAGAAAAAAACTGAAATAAATAAAAGACCCTCTAAAAAAACAATGCATAAAAATTCAAACAGATTGAAACTTTAAAACAAAACAATACCAACAATCGGCCAAACAGGAGAGTTGCTTCCACTACCACCAGTTGCATCCATTTAAAAAGAATTATGGTTATTTTCTATAATCAAGCAATTATATTTGAGTATTTTGTTTAGAGTTAAGGTTTATGTTTGTGTATGTTACACGAAGAGGAGATGGTTTTTGTTTATTTTTTGTGTCAGTGTTTATGTAAAACAATTGTACCCTTCAATATTTTCAGATTATTTATTGCATCCGTGATTCCTGAACTTATAGGTTTAATTTCAGCATTGGTCCATGATCTTCTAGTTCACATATGTAACTTTTCGCCTGTATTTTAAACATTAAATGCTTCTGTCTTTGAAAAACATTCTGCATCACGCTGATGTGAGAAACTAGTCACATGCATTGTATCTAATTATTACCCATTTGAATCAAGAACACCCTTCACTAACATTGGAATGACCAATTTTATTTTTTTCATTATATATTTTCTTGCGTTTACTATGTTTTTGTAAGTTTGACTTTTTATAAGTCAATTGGGTAGTGTTTCAAGAATATATTTCCTGTATACTTACTGAGATACTTGCCATATCCAAACACATGTGTAACTTGGAATATGCACTTCTAGTGTTGTAGATTTAAAATGACAGTTTCAGTCTAAAACATGCATGAAATATAGTTTGACTATAAAAAGTCATAATGTATTTGAGTCATTAACCTAACTCTCAAAGCCAAAGAAATCCCATAATCTTTAAAAAAGGGTTCAACTGACCCCAAAAACAATAAAAGCACAGTATTGTTCAATATTACATCGGACGTTAAACCAAATAACTAACTTGAAGTGAAAGGCTTTTGACTTTGAGGACACTTGAAGTTGATACCTTTAAAGTCTTTGAGCCTTTGAAGCACTTGAGAGGAATCCTTTGAGGTAACTTAAAGTCTAATATCTTTTTGAATTTGAAGACTTTAGCTGGCAAGTAAAAATTTGGATATCCTGTCACTAGAAGTCTTCATACCATTAAGCTAACTTTTGTATGGCCCTTTACTTGTAAGCTTTGTTTAGTAACTTCTTTTAACTTGAGACTTCATCATCAACTTGAGACTTTCATGACTAGTTAGTTGTTCGTTTCACTTGACACCGCATCAATCTCTATAAGACTTCATCATACATTGTGACCTTCATATCACTTGATGATTTACAATGACTTCTACAAAAACATAATCAATGCTAACATAACATACAAATAGACTAACAAATATATTAAATGTATTGTAATACTTTGACCATCGTATACGAACTAAAGACATTACAAAACTACTCACTAACTTTAGCAACATTTGGTTATTATAGAATACTTTGTTTCTTTCTCACAACATAGTATCTAAAAATAACAAATTAAGGGCAAAACACAAATTAGGGGAAACACAACTTAGGTCCAAAGAAAATTAGGGCAAAACAAATTAAAAAAAATAGGATATTATATTCACTAGAATTGAAGGCTACAATTGCGACATGGCGTGTTCGATAGAGGCAATAGAATGATTCTCCCATAAGGAACATAATGGCGTGTGTTATACCCCTAAAAACAAAGTTGCAAATATGGTCCCTGTGGTTATACTTCACCTAATGGACGAAAATACCCTTGAAATAACGGTTCAATTGGATGGAAAAATTGGTCAACAGACCGGTCAACCTAATATGAAGGTGTTTGGTTTATGATAACATAACAAGCTTAATCCGTTACATACATTCAACAATTAATTCCATGGTTGGTAACTCAACAGATACCTAACGGTTTCGCATTAGACAAAGTTTTCAAAATTGATATCTGTTAACTACAAGTTTCGTCCCTGAACCCTAAAGTATACCTTTTAGTTTGCCGGGTAATTTTCACGCCTCTATAAGTAAACCTTGCAAGTATCACCAAAATAAATCACCCCATCCATTTCATTTAGATATCAAAAGTTACATTTTACTTTCATCTACAAGTTTTTAAATTGGTTGAACATGATGATGAAATCAAGGTATTGGGAGAAATTAATGTTGAGTTAGAGTCTGTCACTCACAAAGTGATAGAGAAGCTTAGCCAGGAAAAATATAGTCAAGAAGAGGCGCTTAAAGAGTTTATTTTGACACTGATAACGTCTTTAGTGAAATCTATAGTAGGAAAAAGATAGTCCTGATGACTTTTATGGTTTTATGTATGACACGAATAATGATGCTAGTATAAGTGGTAAGTCAAGTGATCATTTTGGTTGGGGTTGGCCTGAGATGGATTCACTAGTTATTGAAGTTGATTGGCAAGATGATCCTTTTCATGATAACATAGAAGACTTATTTGGTTGGGTTCTGAGATCAGCAAGTTCAAGTTATGGCTTGTTCAAAACTTTTGGTTTAACAGAGGTTGTGGAGAGGTAGTTTTTATCTACTTATTCATGAAGAGGTTGCTGAAGAGGTTATGGAAATGGCTAATGATCAAGCTGAAGCACTATCTGATCAAGAAGTGGCTGATGATTGTTTGGATGATGAACATGTTGAAGAAAGAAGACCAAGCAAGATGATTAAAGTCACCCAAGAAGAGATGTTTAAGGAATAAAAGTCTAATAAGGCTGATTTAAAGACCCATTGGTGTCATTGGTATTTGGTAGTTGATATTTTGCTAAGTTTTATGAGGTAATAGTTAAGTTGTAACATTCGAATGGTTATGAAAAGCCTACAAGTTAGGCGATTTTTGACAATCTTATGCATTGTAATCAAGCATATTTAAATAATTTGGACTGTGCTAATGGGTAAAACAGGGTTATTTTATGTATAGTGGTTTGATGGGTTAGTATGCATATGTGTGATTTGACTCTCTAAACAGTTGACTATTTTTGAAGTGACTATTTGCATTTCTAAGGTATTTGGTGAAAACTTGGGTATGAATCACGACTCACACCCTCAACAAGGTAACCATACATTGTGAAATTAAAACACAAACATGATATATAAATGCTAACATATATTCACTCACGACTTAAACTATGTACGCTACCAAAATATAATCTGGGACATGACCCAAACTCAACCATCATCACCATCTACCTAAAACCACAAAAGATACTACCCAACATAATCATCATCCCTATCTACATAAAAAACAAAAACAAAAAAGATAACCAAATATCAACAAACTGATCAATTAAAACCTTAGAGCTATAAGAAAAATCTATTTTTTTGCACTTGCATGTGCTCTTGTGCTATCGTCTTACTTTGTACCAACATCATAAGCACTTCTTTTTCGAGGACAAATACTTAAGAAAATCAGTGCACTTGCCACTACTAATGGACCAACAAAATACATTCAGCTTGGATGTCAATAGTCTGAGTTCATTAACCCTAACGTACAACACATCCTATAGTTCACTTAATCCAGCTGCAAATTAGATATCTGCATTGATCTCCCTCTAAATATAGACTGACATTGCGTCAGTCAAATTGTTGGAGTTTCCCGCAGCTGCAAGTTCTTGTAGACGTGGGAAGTTGGCCATTATTTTTTATTGTTCTTGATCGTGTTGTCTTGTATTTGGTTTGAAAATAATGTTGGGTAAGAACACTTAAATAACAAAACCTAACTTAAGTTAGTGGTTATATAGTGAAACTATTAATTAGATATCAAAGATACGACGACTCAATGAATGACATCCACAAGGCTCTATGTCCCTTTCATTGATTAACACTGTTATTACACGCATAGTCCTTTAACATATCTTCCTTTGAAAGACATGTGAAAGGCGAGAAAGGATAATAGACCAAACTAACCTTAGGGACCAATAGTAAAAGATAACCTCTTTATGGTGCACGTGTATAATAAATTCCCAAGTTGTATATTCACAATAATCAATAACATCACAAAGTATAGCATCATTTCATCAAATAAAGACATAGAATTAAGCAACCATAAATTTATTAGAGTTGGCTTTTTACAAAAACATAGATTTTGGACATACCACAAAATCTAATAAAACAAGAACAAAAGATTGACACAAACAAGACTTCTACAGAGACCTGATTGTCTCAATCAAAGCAATCTTTCTTGACACCTGCTGATGTGTTCCTACAATCATTTTCCTAAGCTCCAACAACTGAATAACATCATGGTTTAGAACCTCGTTTAGAAACTTTAGAATCTTGTACGTCATGACTGACAGACACAAACCCTCCGGTTCAGTTATAAACAATTGCCTTTCGTTTGTACAATCAAGCAACTCAGCCCATAAGTTGTGCAGACCATTTGCAAAGTCAAGATGTTTTCCATTTTCCCGATCAAAGTACACCAACATCCTATTAAACAACCCCCTAGAATTAGCAGCTATCGCAAATTCATCTAGTCGTAGGAAGTTAGCCATAATTAGTTGCAATGCATCTGATTGTTTCTCACACGACTCGATACATTAAATTTAATTTGTAGAATTGACGAGAAACTATACGTTAGGGAACACTAAGTTCAGGGACCAAGTATGCAATAATAAGAAAAAGTTTAGGGACGAAAGAAACATCGTAACTCTTCATATTAACAGTTGATAATGAAACGACATGGCCGTTCACGGTTATGACACATCATAACCCTTAACACAAACTCTTATATAAAGCACTATGATAGATCACGAGTCTAATCTTTCAAAAAATCATCAAACGCAAATGAATAGAAACTTTAAAAATGGATGTTGACGGTTCAGAAAAAGATGGTCATCTAGAAGAACTAGAACAAGCCGCAAAATCCAAAATTTATGCTCGTATGTGGGTTGTGCAAATGGAAAATGAGGTTACGAACGACAATCAAATAGCACGAAAACTATTAGACGTTGTGAAAGATCTTGCCAAAAGTTTGAAAAAAGGCAGGGAATTATTGACGAGTTAAAGATTAAAAAGGGTATGCGTACATGGAAAGCTGTTACTTTTTTTAAGGAAATTGAACATCCCAAGATGGAGATGCGCCAACAATTAATGATGCACATCAACGAAACTCAAATGCATACCTTTGGAAAAAGAGAATTTGTTGAAGCTATGAAGAAACTTTTAATGGGTGATGATGTTGTTATTCTATTGTGTTTTGTGTTGTTCTTCCGTATGATTTTGACAATAAAGTTATATCATTAAATCTTGACTTTTACAACATTGCATAGTTTTGTGTTTTGTGTTGTTCTTCAACATTGACTACTTTGATTATCATTCTTTGTAGAATGTTTGTTTGAATTTGTTCTTAGAATGAATCAGTTAGCTATTTGGGGTATTTGGGGTCTGTCCAAGGCCTATTTCAAATTTGTTTTGTATGGCATAATTTTAAATGATGAAGTAATTTGTTGTGATTCGTTTGAATTTTACAAGTCAATTTGGGTAGTTTAAAAAAATTACTACTTTGACTACTACTTGATCAACTACATAACAAATAATACAAATAATTTGAAAACCTTAAAATACAAAATATATTCATATTTATTCAAGGTTAAGAACCATAATCACTAACCCAAAAACTACTAAACCTGTAAACTACCGCAAACCAAATACCAACCAAAACCTAACCTAGTGTCTCTACTATTTCTATCTTACTATATATAGGTTATTGCTTCTCCTCGAAACACCAAGATGGGATTCATTCACCATAATCTGGGGTGAAGCCTAAATCTTTTCCAAATCTCGCTTTTTTGCCCACGTTCCTCACAAATATGATGCGCGTTTCTTCGCCACATGGTTACCATTTAACCTTTCAAGTTCCTCTACCACATCTTCCTTTTCTTTAACAACGTTTGACACCTCCTCACATAGCTCTCGAAACTTCTCCTCAAGCTTCAACTCAGTCTCCACTTGTTTTTCGATTAAGACTAGCAATTGATCTTCAGTTTTATTAAACTCTCCAACGTTTGCAAGCTCCTCAATACATGCCATTTTTTTATGAAAAAGAGTTTCTAGTTTCAAAGGATTGTAACGATTTATTTATAGGGTGGGAACGGGTTTTATGACATGTTGGGTGGAAAAAAAAGCGAGAGAAAAAAAGACCTCAGGGACCAACCGTGCGAGCCCAAAACGACAAAAAATGAACAGTAAAGATTACTGTATTAACTAAGTAGTTAGGGACCAACAGTGCAATTAAAATTTAAAGTGAAAAGGTGATTGTGCCATTCAGTGGAAGGGCGACGTGGCCAAGATAACGATGAAAATAATCGTCGTTAGGTATAACGGGGCTTCAGGGACCAAACGGGCAACAACAGTTGTAAATAAGGACCCCGTATGGGAGTCCCCATTATCTAAGGACCAAACGGGCAAACGGAGGTAAGTATAGGGACCAGTGGTGTAATTTACCCTAGTTTAAAAATACAAATTTTCTGCACGGACGCATTTAGAGAAGCCGATTATGTTTAAAAAAATTGACACTACGCAATAAAAGTAGTTCTGCCCTGACAAGAAGTTTGTATATAGTTGACGAGTAATGGTGGTTGTGTGTTTTACCAACCAATAGAATGTAGTAATGCACGGCATGAGTTTTCTTAGACTAAGTTCAATAAAAAAATAGTTTTCTTGCACTATATATAACAGGCAGGTCATCAATGACGTGTCCACCTTACCTATATGTAACAGGGAGGTCACTCACGCGTTGGTGACCATCAACGACGTGTCCATATTATCCTACACCCACACGTTCTTGGTGAGCAAAAGCAGAACTCGAGGTCGTACATTTGTGAATAGCTGGTTAGGTGTGTGTGAGTTTGCGATGTTAGCTTTTTTGAGTATTATGATATGCTCATGTAGTGAGGTTGGTGCATGGTTTTTAATTATCATCGTATTTGAAGAAGATGTCAAATAGTGTAATCAAAGAAACCATGTAACACTAAGTTGGACGATATTGATGTTCTACGCGTGGTCATGGTTTATGGGTTTTGATACGTAATGTAAATACACAGTGGACCTTATTGTAGAACACACGCTCTACGTTGATATTTTTTAAAATTTAATCAGTGGTAACACCCTTTGTGTGTTTTAATGTTTGCCTAACAAAATGCACAGAATAGTCAAATATAGATAAAGATCGAAATGACAAATTCAGCAGACAAAGGAATACATGTCGAACATGCTAATTGTAGATAAAATGTAATTCTAGAACTAGCATACATCAATGTGCCATCAGCTGTGACTACCTGCATCAAATATTACAGTCATGTTTTAGTCGTAATAAAAACAAAAATGTATCATATTTCCGTTGATACTATGTATTAGATACAGTTTACATGCAACCTATGTTTATTATGCCATTATTTGCTGATCAATATTGCTGAAATAAAAGTAAACCAAAAGTGAATTAAGATTTGCCAACGTACAAATATGAGACAAGTTATGATTAAACCTCAAACCTTCTCACGTGGTTAAATAATTAAATCGTAGGTTAAAATAAGAATTTAGTAGGAGTCATTTACCCAAAAACACTTTTTATTCAAAACTAACTATGCAAATGTTAGTTCAAGACACTTTTCAATGATAATAGGCTATGCTTTTGAGCTTTTTAAATTCAAAATTCAACAATACTTTCTCCTCCCTAATATTAGACAATTCTTTGGTGTTGAGGTTTTTGGGCCAAAAGTGTTGTTGAGTAAAAATCATTTATAAAAGAGTTACGGCATTGGTTAAATTGAGATTTTTACTTGATCTTGTTTGGTAAAATAAATCTAAGCATGCAAAGCTAGTACTAAACATTCATTATAAAAAATAACTTGGTATACCCTTTGTTAGAAAAATTAGTGTATTCGGTAACATGTAAAAGTGAGTTATGGTCGGCTTTTACTGCTTAAAGGTTTGGTTATGTTTAAACACAATCATTATCGAACTGACAGAAGTGATTGTTTTCACTTTTTTCCCTTTGTTTATTAAGTTTTGTGTAATCACAAATTTGGTTTGAACACATGTGATTTAATTACTTAATCATACGTTTTTAATAAAAATAATGTCTAAAAACGTTATTTATATTTTTTGACCTCTCAATGTTTTGATAATAACAATATCTAAAAACGTTTACGATAAAAATAAACGTTTACAAATTATTAATTGTAAAATTCCATTTATAAGATTAGTGAATCACTTAAGGTATGTACAAACAAATCATTAAGCATGGTTAGTGATCAAGAAAATATTTTTCTTAACAATTACATTCTCACAAAAGTATTTTTACAAAACAAATAATAATACAAAATATTTTTTAATAAAAGGAAATGTTTTATTTAAATATTAAAATTTGAATATGATTTTCCCCCCAAAATGAAAGCTTTTATACCAGATACAACATTCTTCACAAAAAGACAAAAACAAGAGCGTGGTCTAGTGGCGGCCCCCTTATAGGCCTGGTGGCCCCCAGATATATCTTAGACCGCCGCCAGCTAGCCGTTGGAAATCCTGTCTATAAATACTGCACTATTTCTAGCAGAAAAACATACTTCTTTACACGAATTTTTTCAGTCTTCTTTCTCTCTCTAAAAACCTTCTTTCTCTCACTAAATCTCTTGATCACTAACATTGTTTGATCTTGTTTCAAGTGATCCAATCTCTTCTTCTCATCTCTCCTCTCCTCTTTATCAAGTGCAAGAGAAGGATATTCGTATTCGCCAAGAAACGAATTGTTATTTAGTGATCTCTCCTCTCTTCTTCTAAGTATCAAATCTCTATTGTAATTATCTTGTGTAATTGTGTGATTCGGATTGTGTGTAAATCTGATAGTGTAGATCTTGTGATTGTGTAGTGCTTGTGAAGTGGTAGATTGATTCTAGCTAAGATTAGGACTCGGCATTTCTTAGTGTCGGGAAATAACGTAAGTGACGTGTAAATGATTTTCTCCGTCTAAAGGGAGCTTGTTGACATAGTGAAATATCGAGTAGGATACCCGGGGAGTGGAGTAGGGCGAAGAGGAGCCCGGGGAGTGGAGTAGGGCGAAGAAGAGCTTCGTTTCCGAACCACTATAAATCTTGGTGTCTTGGTTTGATTGTTCCTTCTCTCATCTCTTTATATTGTTGTGATTGTTATTTAGTAATAGTGTAGATATTTACTTTGTTGATTGGTTGAACATATAACTCGAATCTAAGTATTTTGAAAGCAAACTTTTAAAATGTAAAACGAACCTGTAAACTATTCAACCCCCCTCCCCTTCTAGTTTCTACAATTAGTATTAGAAGCCAAGGTCACTCAAGATTTTTAAAATATACTATATTTTAGAACTTGGATTGATCTATGGATTTCGACAAATATCTAGAAGGGCAATCAATGCAAAGACCACCACTTTTTGAAAGTGACAGTTTTATTTATTGGAAAATAGATTTGAAACATATGTTAAGTCAAAAGATCTTGATCTTTGCCATGTTATTACTAACGGTGATTTTCAACCTATTCAACAAAATCCAAAAACCAAATTAGATGAGGTTATCCCTTTTGAAAAACAAAGTGACGATCTTAAAAAGAAGCTTGCGAAAAATAACAAAACTAAAATGGTCATTTACAATGCTTTGCCAAAAGAATATGAAAGAATTTTTATGTGTAATACGGCAAAAGAGATTTGGAAAACTTTGTTAATCACCCATCAAGGTAATAACCAAGTCAAAGATAACAAGATCGACCTTTTAGAACAACAATATGAACAATTCGTCATTTCTGAAGACGAAACTATAGATAGTGCTTTTGCTAGATTTAATACTATCATTACTAGTCTAAAGGCTCTTGATGAAGGTTATTCTAGCAAGAATTATGTTAGGAAGTTTCATAGGGCTCTACATCCTAAATGGACAGCAAAGGTCACGGCGATTGAAGAATCGAAAGACTTAACATCACTATCACTTGATGAACTCATCGGGAATCTCAAAGTTCACAAGGTGATCATCAAGAAAGATTATGAAATAGTCAAAGCTAAGGGAGAAAGAAAATCTCTTGCTTTAAAGGCTAAGAAAGAATCTAGTGATGAAGAGTGTTCAACTTCCGGAAGTGAAGATGAAGAATACGCCATGGCATTTGGAGAACTCAAGAAGTTCCTTAAAAGAAGAGGTAGATTCGTGAGACAATCTCGGAACGACAAAAAGACGTTTCAAAGAAGCCGTGATGACAAGAACGGTAAAAATGATAGAAAATGCTTTAGATGTGGCGACCCAAATCATCTTATTGGAGAATGTCCAAAACCAACGAAAGACAAGAACCAAAGAGCTTTTGCCGGAGGTTCTTGGAGTGATAGCGGTGAAGAAGATGATGAGAAGGTCAAAGACAAAATGTGTCTTGTAGCTCAAGCATCAAGTGAGGTATGTTCCGAATCCTCTTACTTTAGTGATGAAAACTCATCAATAGATGATTTAGTTTTAGATAATGAATATGATAAACTGTGCAAAATGAGTTTAAAGATAATCACTAAAAATAAAAGATTAAAAGCCACTAGAAATAGTCTAGAAAAAGAACTTAGTATTCTAAAAGAAAAAGTATCTACACTCGAGAAAAACAAGAGAGTTGATCTCAAATGTGTAAAATGTCATATGCTTAAAGTTAAGAATGAAAAACTCAAAGAAGAAGCCATTAGATTAAATAAATTTGAAAAGAGTACACATTGTCTAAATGAAATGCTAAGTAATCAAAAACCCTCCGGTGAAAAATTGGGTTTTAGGTTTAGCTCATTTGAAGCATCATCTAGTGGAACAAAAGATATAAAATTTATGAAGGCTTAGAAAAATGCGATCTCTGATGGAGGTCCTATAAATATGGGCGGCCCCCATATTATACAGGCGGCCCACAAAAAAATCATGGGACTGCCAACAGCTATGCTTGGATCTGAGAAAAGTGTTTCTTTTCAAAAATTTATTTTGGGTCCTAGACCAAAACACATAATAGTAAACAATATCAAAGTTCCCGTTGCTAGTGATAATGAAGTTAAAAAATTTTATAAGCTATTGTCAAAACCCGGAGTTGGATTTTCAAAACCTAATTTTAGATCAAAAACTCCACCACCTAGAAGAGTCAACAATAATTATCCTCGTCCTAAGACACCGCAACCAAAAAGAAATGTTAGTCAACAAAATCAACCTCGTGGCTTTCCTGTAACTTAGAACAATTTCCAACGTCAAAGTTACATACCATGGGAAATGTATCTTCCATTCCCACATCCCAACCAATTGCATCAAATGCAAGAGATGTTTAGCACTAACAACTTTGGACCCATGAGATATTGGGACCAAATGTTTGAGGTATTGCCTTATATAAATAGATATGCCTTGGAGTTGACTTGGAACCCGATGAATGAATAAAGGATAGCGGATGCTCCAAACACATGACGGGTAACCGAAAGCTCTTCTCAAGCTACAAGGCATACAATGGAGGTAATGTCATTTTTGGTCGCAATCTTCGCAGTAACATCATTGGCAAAGGTACGATTTCAAATGACTCTCTCAAAATAAATAATGTAGAACATATAGATAACTTAAGATTTAACTTGTTAAGTATAGGACAAATATGTAATAATAAGTGTAGAGTAACTTTCTCTAAACATGATAGTAAAATCACTAAGGATGATAAGGTCATAGGTAGAGGTATTAGGAAGAAAGGTTTATATATGATGAAATTAGGAAATAAGCCTAAAGAACAAATTTGTCTAGAAACGATTGATGAAAATTCCACTTTGTGGCATAGGATATTAGGTCACGCAAATATGCGTCTCATTCAATCGTGAGCATCTAAGGAATTGGTTAGAAACTTACCTAAGCTTAAGTTTGATCAACACTTCTGTTATGCTTGCAAAATTGGAAAACAAGCTCACGCTAGTCACAAGGCTAAGAATATAGTCTCAACGACTAAATGCTTAGAACTTCTTCATATGGATCTCTTCTGTCCATCCGCCATACGAAGTTACAGAGGAAACCGTTACACCTTAGTCATAGTAGATGACTACTCTAGGTATACTTGGACTAGATTCCTTAAGGACAAAACCGAAGCCTTCGATCAATTTGAGATATTTAGTAAGAAAATTCAAAACCAATTAGAATGTACAATAGTGTCAATAAGAACCGACCACGGTAGGGAATTTGATAATGAGGTGCAATTTGGAGAGTTTTGTAATGCCAATGGAATTACACATAACTTCTCAGCTCCATGCACTCCTTAATCAAATGGCGTGGTTGAAAGGAAAAATAAGACACTTCAAGAAATGATAGGACTCTATTGATGAGCTAATCAATTCCATAAAAGTTTTGGTGTACGCCGTAGTACTTCAACATACTTTCAATCGAATTTTCATTAGAGCATTCTTTTTTTTAGGAAAAACACCTTATGAACTCTTAAGAGGTAGAAAACCTACACTAGATTATTTTAGAGTGTTTGGAAGCAAATGCTTCATTTTGAACACAAAAGACTACCTTTACTCAAGTGTGATCCAAAAGGTCATACGTAGGTGTCTTTCAGTTATTCTCAAAAATAGTAAAGCCCAATATCATCCTAAACAAACATTACTAGGAAAGTCGGAAGAATCAATAATCTGTGACATTCGATGAAATCCTCCACCCTCTAGGACATCAACCTTGGTGGGTTGATGACTTTGATGAAGAAGAAGCAAATTAAGGTCACCGAAAGGAAAAAACCAAGAAAAACGACATTTGGATGAAACTTTAGAAGTTGATGAAATAATCAAAATTAAGGAATTTAGGAACCACCATTAGAAAAATGTATAGGAAACCTTAACCAAGAACCCTTAGATCACAAGCCCAAAACCAAAGTAACTTATTTTGTTTGATATCCAACTATAGAACTAAGAATGGTGAATGAAGCATTAGGAGATGAGTTGGAAAGTCGCATGCAAGAAGAATTAATCAATTCTCAGTTGCTAACGACGTTGGGATTAGTTCTAAACTAGGAATATGATAATCATAGAAAATACTCGTGGGTATTTAGAAATAAGTTAGTCGACGAACGATATTGTTTCTCGAAATAGGCTAGAGTTAGTTGCTCAAGGCTTCATACAAAAAAGAGGCATCGATTATGTGAAACTTATGCCACGGTTGTAGACTTGAGTACATTAGAATATTATTAGCTTATGCATGTGCTTTTGATTTTAAGTTATTTCAAATGGACGTAACAAGTGCATTCTTGAATCGTATTATCAATGAGGAGGTATACGTGGCACAACCCCAGGATTTCCTTGATTCAAAAACAAGATTATGTTTTTATATTAATGATAAAGCGTTATATGGTCTTAAACATAGCACCCAAAGATTGGTTGATAGATTAATAAGCTTTCTCTTATTATCATGAATATATAATTGGGAACGGTAGTTAAACACTATTTTTACTAAGAATAAAAAGTTCAATTCATCCATTGTTTTAAATTATGTCGTTTGACATTACTATTCGATACGACTTGTCAAGACATGTGTGATGAATTTGCCAAAATCATGCATGACGAGTTCGAGAGTGAGGCATGCTGGGTGAAATTAATTCTTCCTTGGATAACAAATAAACAAATGACGATTGGGTATTTTCTTTAATCAATCTAAGTATATTAAAGAAATGCTTAAGAAATTTGGTCTAGAAGATTCTAAACTAATGAAAACCCCCATGTCCTCTGATACTAAACTCACGAAAGATGAAGAGTGTGAGTCGGTAGATAGTACCAAGTATCGAGGCATGATAGGTAGTTTATTATACCTAACGGCAAGTAGGCCTGATATCATGTTTAGTGTCTGCCTCTGTGCCCGCTTCCAAGAGGCTCCCAAAACCTCTCATCTTGAAGCGGTTAAGCGTATCTTCTGATACATTAAAGGCACTACGCACTTAGGATTATGGTATCCTAAGGGGACCGGCATAGAAACCGTAGTATATGCCGACTCTGATCATGCGGGAGATTATATGGACCGAAAGAGCACTAGTGGTATTTGTACGTTCGTGGGATGTTGTTTGACATCTTGGTTCTCGAAGAAACAAACCGCTCTTGCTATATCCACTACCGAAGCGAATAGAAAGGCGCGGAAGGCATGTCAACAAGCACTATGGATGAAACAAGCTCTCATCGACTACGACGTACGACTCGACGACGTTCCCATCATGTGCGACAACAAAGGCGCGATTGACCTTAGCAAAAACCCGGTGCAACATTCTCGTACTAAACACATTGAAATACGTCACCACTTTCTTCGTGATAATGTCCAGAAAGGACATATCTCAATCGAAAAAGTGTCGTCCGTCGACAACATCGCCGACATTCTTACAAAACCCCTTAAACGTGAATCGTTTAACTATCTACGTCTTGGTTTAGGAATGATGGAACACATTCCATAAATCATCTTAGTCCGCTTCTCTTTATTCTGTCTTAGTTTAAGGGGTTTCCCCGTGTTCTATTTCGTGTCGTGACAACTTAAATACTTCATCTAAAGTATTTTAAGCATTTTTAATTCATGAAATGCAAATTAAAATGTCACTCCTCTTCGTAAATTTTTTGTCAAAAACTAAGTCCAAAAACCCTTGATAAGGGGGGCCAAATATATTTGTACTTGCTGGTGGCGGTCCCATATTTACCGGCGGTCCCAAATATATTGGGGGCCGCCCTTAGTCAAGGGTTTTTGAACTTGGTTTTTGACAAAAAATTTACGAAGAGGAGTGACATTTTAATTTGCATTTCGCGAATTAAATATGCTTAAAGTACTTCGGATGAAGTATTTAAGTTGTCACGACACGGAATGGAACACGGACTAGAATTAAGACAGAAGAAAGAGAAGCAGACTAAGATGATTTATGGAATGTGTTCCATCATTCCTAAACCAAGACGTAGATAGTTAAACGATTCACGTTTAAGGGGTTTTGTAAGAATGTCGGCGATGTTGTCGACGGACGACACTTTTTCGATTGAGATATGTCCTTTCTGGACATTATCACGAAGAAAGTGGTGACGTATTTCAATGTGTTTGGTACGAGAATGTTGCATCGGGTTTTTGCTAAGGTCAATCGCGCCTTTGTTGTCGCACATGATGGGAACGTCGTCGAGTCGTACGTCGTAGTCGATGAGAGCTTGTTTCATCCATAGTGCTTGTTGACATGCCTTTTCGGCGCTTACGTATTCGGCTTCTCGATAGTGGATATATAGCAGAAAGCGGTTGTTTCTTCGAGAACCAAAATGCTCAAAAAAATTCCCACAACGTACAATACCCACTAGTGTTCTTTCGGTCCATATATCTCCGCATGATCAGAGTCGGCATATACTACGGTTTCTATGCCGGTCCCCTTAGGATACCATAATCCTAAGTGCGTAGTGCCTTTAATGTATCGGAAGATACGCTTAACCGCTTCAAGATGAGAGGTTTTGGGAGCCTCTTGGAAGCGGGCACAGAGGCAGACACTAAACATGATATCGGTTTTTTTTTTTGGGCCTACCTTGCCGTTAGGTTAATAACTACCTATCATGCCTCGATATTGGTACTATCCTACCGACTCCACCTCTTCATCTTTCGTTGAGTTTAGGTTTCTCAGAGGACGTGGGGTTTTCATTGGTTTTCGACTATTTTAGACCAAATTTCTTAAGCATTGCTTTAATTATACTTAGGGATGGTTAAAGAACATACCATTTCTTTTTGTTTTTATTTGGTTCTTATCCAAGAAGAGTTAAGTTACCATCATGCTGCATCCTCGAAAAACTGGTCAAGATTGATTTTGGCCAAATTCAATCACACATGTCTTTGACAAGTCGAATCGAAATATATGTCAATAGACATATATTTAAACATGATGATATTTGAACTTTTATTCTTAGTAAAAAGAGTTTTATCTACCATTCCCATTTTATATTCATGTTTAATAAGGAAAGCTTTTAATCTATCATACCAAGCTTTGGGTGCTTATTTAAGACCATATAAAGCTTTCTTTATGTTTATAAACTTTAATTGGTTTTTTGAATCAATGAATCCTGGAGGTTTTGCCACGTTATACTCCTCATTGATAAAACCGTTTAAGGAATGCACTTTTTAATCCGTTTGGAATAGTTTTAAAATCTAAGGCTCAAGCATAGTAATAATATTCTAATGTAATCAAGTTAGCAACCGGGGGCATAAGTTTCTATAATCGATGCCTCTTGTTGGTTGTCAGCCTTGAGCAACTAAACCTCGCTTATTTCGAGAAAAAATCGTTCTAGTCATTAAAACTTATCTTCTAATACCCACTTAGTTCTATGATTTATTCATATTCCTAAGGTTGAGGAAACTAACTCCCAAACGTCGTTAGTAATGAATTGATTTAATTCTTCTTGCATGGCGACTATCTAACTTTCATCTCCTAATGCTTCATTCACATTCTTAGGTTCTATAGTTGATATAAAACAAAAGAAGTTACTTTGGTTCCGGGCTTGTGATCTAAGGGTTCTTTGGTTAAGTTTTCCTATGACATTTTCTAATGGGTGGTTCCATAAATTCCTTAATTTTGATTATTTTCATCAACTTCTAAAGTTTCATCCACATGTGTTTTTCTTGGTTTTTCCTTTCGGTGGACCTTAATTGCTTCTTTCTTCATTTCTTAGTCATCTCCACCAAGGGTGATGTTCTTAGAGGGTGGAGGAGTTTCATCGAATGTCACGTTGAGTGATTCTTCGAACTTTCTTGATATGTTGGTTTAAGGATGATATGGGCTTTACTATTTTGTGATAAACCCCCCCCCCCCCTTGAAATGACACCTTTCGTGTGACTTTGGCTGTCAACTTGGTAAGGTAGTCTTTGTGTTCAACTGAAGCATTTGCTCCAAACACTCTAAAAATAATCTTAAGTGTGTTTTCTCCTTTTAAAGATTCATAGGTGTTTTTCCTAGAATGGCTCTAATGAGAATTCGGTGAGATGTATGTAGAAGTATCTACGGCGTTACACAATACTTTATATGGTAATGATTGCTCATTCAACATAGTTCTACTCATTTCTTAAAGTGTCCTATTTTTCCTTTCAACCGCGCCATTTGATTGAGGTGTGCGTGGAGCTGAGAAGTTATGTGTAATACCGTTGGTATTGCAAAAACTCTCCAAATTGGCACCTCCATTATCAAAATTCTTACCGTGATCGGTTCTTATTGACACTTTGAAACAAACCAAATTGGTTTGGATTTTCTTACTAAATATTTCGATTGATCGAAAAGCTTCGGTTTTATCCTTAAGAAATCTCTGTCCAAGTGATACCTAGAGTAGTCACTACTATGACTTAGGGTTGTGTAACGATTTCTCCGTACTCCGTACGCGCAGATGGACCGAAGAGATCTTATGGAGAAGTTAAGCATTAGGGTTGAGATACATTCTTAGCTTTGGGATAGCGTGAGCTTGTTTTCCAATTGCCAAGAATCTCAAAAAGTTGATCAAACTTATGCTTAGGTAAGTTTCTAATAATTCTTTAGAGGCCAAACGAATTGAATGAGCCGCTATTTGCGTGTCCTATTTTCCTATGCCACAAGGGTGGAATTTTCATCAATCGGTTTGTTAGACAAATTGATCATTTGGCTTATTTCCTTAAATTTTCATCACATATAAGCCTTTCTTCCTAATACCTCTACCTATGACTTTACCGTCCTTAGTGATTTCACTATCATGTTCAGAAAAAGTTACTCTACACTTATTGTCACATATTTGTCCTATACTTAGCAAATTAAATCCTAAGTTATCAACATGTTCTACATTATCTATTTTGAGAGAGTCATTAGAAATCGTACCTTTGCCAATGATGTTACCGCGAAGATTACTACCAAAAATGACATTACCTCCATTATATGCCTTGTAAGTGGAGAAGAGTTTTCGGTTACCCGTCATATGCTTAGAGCATCCGCTATCCTTGATCCATTCGTTGGGCTCCAAGTCGACTCCAAGGCATATCTATTTATTTAAGACAATAACTCAAACATTTGGTCCAACAACAACAACAACAACTCAACCCAAACCTATGTCGCCCAATATCTCATGGGTCCAAAGTTGTTAGTGCCAAACATCCCTTGCATTTGATGCAATTGGTTGGGATGTGAGAATGGAAGACATATTTCCCACGGCATGTAACTTTGACGTGGAAAGTTGTTCCAACTTACGGGAAAGCCATGAGGTTGGTTTTGTCGACCAACGTGTCTTTTTGGTTGCGGTGTTTTAGGACGAGAATAATTATTATTGACTCTTCTAGGAGGTGGAGTTTTTGATCTAAAGTTGGGTTTAGAGAATCTAACTCCGGGTTTTGACAATGGCTTATAAAATTGTTTACTTTCATTGTTACTAGCAACGGGAACTTTGGCCTTGTTTACAATTATGTGTTTTGGTCTAGGACCCAAAATGGATTTTTTAAAAGACACAGTTTTCTCAGATCCAGGCGTTGCTGGTGGCGGTCCCATATTTATTTTAGGGGCCGCCTGAACATTAAGGGGGTGATTTGAGTATAATAATAGTATATAAATAATAAAATATATATTCTAAAATAATACCAAATAGTTATAATATAGAGAGTTTCCCGTTTAATATAAAATTGCTTGAGGACAAACAATAGTATATTTCCCGAGTGTCGTATCCCGACGAGAAGTGAATTTGAATTTCACGAAAGTATTTTGTTTGATGCTTGAATATCAAGTATTTTTGTTTTTGATTTCTAATTCTAAAAACGCAAAGGAAAGCAAATTAAAGCAAACAATCAAATAAGGCAACTAAGGAATTAAGCTAAAAACGATAACGGGAATTAAAAACGCGACTAATTACCTAAATTATTAAAATTTAACCCTAATTCTATTTTTTTATTTTTTATAAATCCTAAATGACTAAAAATAATTTTAGAAAAAAGAATTATATTTTTTTTACTTTTATTTTATTTATTATGAATTAAAAACAGTTTTAATCTAAATTAAATATTAAAAATAGTAAACTAATTATTAAAATTCTAGAAAAATTATGAAAAGTACTATGAACTAATCTAAACTTAGGAAAAATAAAACGGGAAAATAAGCTGAAACAAATAAGCAGTTATAAAGCAAATAAGCTTAAAACCTAAAAACGTCTATAAGAATTAAATAACACAAAGAAAGAAATGAAAAAGACCCCAGGGCAGTTGTTAAGTGTTGTGTGAGTGAGGTGTGGAGTGTGAAAGGGAGAGGTCGCAGGTTCGACCCCTATGACCTTTCTTTTTAAAAAACATTTTTAAAATTTTTCTTTTTGAAAAAGATTCTAACCACTAAAATAAGCACTTTTAACAAAATGACTTTTTGCTAAAAACCACTAATAAGCTAGGAAAAGCTAATTGAAAAAGTGACAAAAATGGCCTTTAAGCCTTTTTTTAACTCTAAACTAAAATTGACTAGACTCTAGGACTCAATAAGCAAATAGAAAACTGAATAAGCGAATGAAGACCTAACTAGACTTAATAAGCTCTAAGGAGAAATTAAAGCAAAAAACAATAAGCTGAAAGCAGCTAAAAGGGCTAAAACTGAGGGCTCAAAAAGATATTAAAATGGACTATTACCACTATTTCAAGCTAAGATTTAGATCAGATAAGCACTTAGAATGAGCTGGAAAGAACAACAGATATATGCTAAGACTCAAATGACTCAGATAAGCTGAATTTAAGCAAATTAGCTAATGAAATAAGAAAGAAAAAAAGACATGAAAAAGACAGACTACACTAACATATTTTTAGCTTTTTAGATTTATATGAAACTTGCAGCTTAAAAATAAGTATGTCACACTAGACCATTTCCACGTTAAAACGGGACTTCACACAGGTGCATCGTGAGAAATCCTAAGACATGTGTTAGAATTATCGGATAAGAAGGTTAAGAGAATAAGAATTAATCGAATAAGAGGATAGAGAAGAATATTTATAGATTTTTCAAATAATACATAAAAATAAGAAAGAAAAATATTTTTGGTAACCGAAAGTCAAAAGTGCACGGTAGCTCTTTAGAAAACGCACAAAGAAGCGGAGGAGCGGGTAAGCGCGAAGCATTTTAAAAACCTTCTCCTTTCGGGTCGAAGTCCGTAGGATCGACCCTCCTTATACCTCTCTTATAGTTTGTTAACTAAATATGAGCCGAAACGACAATTAACAAACGGTTATTTTTAATATTAAAAGAAAAATAAGAATAGAAATGTAAAATATTTTTGTATTTTTATATAAAATAAAACGGGGGGTGGCTGGGGGGGGGGGGGGGGGGGGGGGGGGGGGGGGGGGGGGGGGGGGGGGGGGGCAAAAACTTTCACAAGGAAAGGATCTTCAAGGCTCGAATATAAACAATCCCATAAAAATCGCTACACCTCTCCCCGGCAGCGGCGCCATTTTGATATTTGTTGTTATACACCCCTCTTAGTATATATATATATATAATAATATTAATTTTAGAAAAAAGAATTATATTTTCTTTACTTTTATTTTATTTATTATGAATTAAAAACAGTTTTAATCTAAATTAAATATTAAAAATAGTAAACTAATTTATAAAAATCTGGAAAATGTATGAAAAAAGTATATGAACTAATCTAACTTGGAAAAATAAAAGGGAAAAGGAAAAAATAAGCTGAAACAAATAAGCAGTTATAAAGCAAATAAGCAGTTATAAAGCAAATAAGCAAATAAGCTCAAAACCTGAAAACGTCTATAAGAATTAAATAACACAAAGAAAGAAATGAAAAAGACCACAGGGCAGTTGGTTAAGTGTTGTGCGTGTGAGGTGTAGTGTGTGAAAGGGAGAGGTCACAGGTTTGACCCCTATAACCTTTCTTTTTTTAAAAACATTTTTAAAAATTTTCTTTTTGAAAAAGCTTCTAACCACTAAAATAATAACTTTTAACAAAATGACTTTTTGCTGAAAACCACTAATAAGCTAAGAAAAGCTAATTGAAAAAGTGACAGAAATGGCTTTTAAGCCTTTTTTTTAACTCTAAACTAAAATTGACTAGACTCTAGGACTCAATAAGCAAATAGAAAACTGAATAAGCTAAAGCAGACCCTAACCTAGACTTAATAAGCTCTAAGGAGTAAAAAAAGCAAAAACAATAAGCTAAAAGCAGCTAAAAGGGATTAAAATGGACTATTACCACTATTTCTAGCTAAGATTTAGATCAAATAAGCACTTAGAATGAGCTAACAGATTTATGCTAAGACTCAAATGACTCAGATAAGCTGAATTTAAGCAAATTAGCTAATGAAATAAGCAAGAAAAAGAGACAAGAAACAGACAGACTACACTAACATATTTTTGGCTTTTTAGATTTATATGAAACTTACAACTTAAAAATAAGACCAAATAAGCAAAGAAAAAGTTTAAAAGCTAAAAACGGATTAAGAGTTTGACTCAATAAGCTAAAACTAACTAAAATTAAGCTAACTTTAACATAAAATAAGTTAGAACTAGGGACTTGAAAAAAATGACAGAATACTTATGTTTTTGGCTTTTTGGTTTTTGAAGGAAAAATAAGCTATTGCAGGCCTAGATTTAAGCTACTAAATAATGACAAAATATAAAACTAAGCTTAAACAGATTAAGCTTGAACCCTAATGAGCTTATGCTATCAATTTTAGACCATAAATCAAGCTTAATCTAACCTAGTTTTGCTTTTGAAAACTGGACTTTAAACTTTGAAAAGTGAGATATGGAAACTTAGACAGACTTGACCAAAACTTCAAATGACAATTGCAATTCTAAAACTAGCTATATTCTACTGCATTGTGAGCCTTAAACAAGTATAAAAACAACACCTAAAAGCACTTAATCAAAATCAAACCAAATAAGCTAGATTAAAAAGCAAAATTGCCACAGATTCAAACCACGGTTACAGTAAACCCTAAACTAGATTTTTAGACTTTAACTACTAAATTAAACTAACTTATAGAACAAATTTAAGCTGTTTGAAATTGGTTTGAGTGACAAAAGTGGCTAAAGCAGTACTAACATGTGTTAGTACTGCTTAAGCCAAACACCCCTTTAAATCTTGGATTTGCATTTTTAGACTACAAAAATTTGAAATAAGCTCAATCTTGCAATAACAGAAATATGACTAAGCTAATAAAGGATTAATAAGCAATTACTAACAGATAATAAGCACCAATAAGCTGATCTATAAGCTAAACATTAATAAGCTACATTGACTATTTTTTTGACAGTTTTCATGAAACCTCAAATCAAACTTTATTAAAACAATTAACTAGATGCAATAAGCTAACAATAGTCTAAATAAGCATAAATAAGCAAAGCATAAGCATAATTAAGTAGTTTAAGCACTATAATAGGCTAAAGCAGAAAATTAATAAGCTTAAGCACTATGGTAAATGAAAGAATACCTTTGTCCCAGTAAACAATGACCTTAAATGTCAAATTGAGCTTATTTATAAGGCTAGGTAAATAATAAGCTCTGAAGACGTCATAAGCCTTCCAAAATCTCGCTATCTTCCATTGGCTTATCAATTCATTTTTTGAATTGTCTATTGGAATTCTTATTCACTTAAGCTTTTAGAAAAACACACAAATTAAACAAAGCTTAAGTGAATAAGCAGTAGCTTGTAAGTAAAAGAGAGCTTATTAAAGCTTAGAAATCATATGTAAACTTAAACTCACCAAATGCTTAGAGTAAAGAAGAAATAAAACTCATTAAAAAGAAAAACGAAATTTTATTAATTAAAAGTTCATTACAAGATAAAGACAAGCAGAAATTACATAAAAGACATAAGCTAAAATAAGCTATTCTACTAAGCTACTCCTACTCTTAATCCTACCCTAGATGATCCCTTCTCGTGTGATCTCTCCTCTATTTATAGTGATATGAGGAAGGATCCAGAACCTCAGGAGCGTCTCATAAGCTTCATCTTTAGCCCTTAGATCCAGTCAAATCTTGATCATTAGCCACGAATCTCAACCAATAAAAATGCATAGGATCGCCAACGTGGATGCTTGTGTGTCATAGGGTGTCAGGCGTGTCAGCTTCTAGAAGTCCTTGAGACGTATGGGATTGGGTGAAATGTAATTACCCTGTGCGCTGGAGCTCTGTGTGTAAAAGTGATGGAGGGGAAAAAATGTGAAAACGATGTACAGTAAATCCTATTTGACCCGTTTGATTGTCTTGACTTTGTGTGTTATAACATTGGCCATTGACCAGGTATTGAGTTTGGGCCAGGAAATGGGTTAGATAATTCATTTGGACTTGTTAAAATATTAAAGGCTTAAGGTTTAGGTTTATAAGCTAATGGGCTGACGCGGCCCATAAAAATGGGCCCGGGTTGGTCCGTAGAAGATGGGCACGGCTTCGGATTTTCGCGCTCTTTCTAATCTCGTGCCCGGTTTTGTCTGTTTTGCTTTATTTTTGTCCATTTATGTTGTATCCGTTGCTTGCAAGACACAATTCACAATACAAACGAATACAATGTATTTTTCATGTATTATTGGTCATTATTGGTCTTTTTAGCTCGTTTTATTAGGTAAAAGGTATGTGTATTTAAGCACATACCAGGGGCCGCCTATATTTATGGGACCTCCATCAGGAGACGCCTTTTTCTGAGCTTTTACAAATTTTATTTCCTTAGTTCCACTAGATGATGCTTCAAATGAATTAAACCCTAAACCTAATTTATCACCGGAGGGTTTTTGATTATTTATCATTTCATTTAAGCAATGTGTACTCTTTTCAAATTTGTTTAATCTAGTAGATTCATCTTTGAGTTTTTCATTCTCAATTTTAAGTACATGACACTTTGCACAATCGAGATCAACTCCCTTATTTTTCTCGAGTGTGGACAATTTATCTTTTAATTCTCTAAGCTCATTTTCTAGACTATTTCTAGTAGCTTTTAACTTTTTGTTTTTAGTGATTATCTTTAGACTCATTTTGCATAACTTATCATATTCGTTGTCTAAAGCTAAATCATCAATTGATGAGTTTTCATCACTAAAGTAAGATGATTCGGAACATACCTCACTTGATGCGTGAGCTACAAGACACGTTTCATCTTTGACCTTTTCATCATCTTCTTCACCGCTATCGCTCCAAGAACCTCCAACAAATGCTCTTTGGTTCTTGTCTCTCGGTGGCTTTGGACATTCTCCAATAAGATGATTTGGATCTCCGCATCTAAAGCACTTCCTTTCACTTTTGCCATTTTTGTCGTCTCGGCTTCTTTGAAAGGTCTTTTTGTCATTCCGAGGTTGTCTTACGAATCTACCTCTTCTCTTAAAGAACTTCTTGAAGTCTCTTACCGCCATGGCGTACTCTTTGTCTTCCACTACCGGGAAGTCGAAACTCTTCATCATATACTCTTTCTTTAGCCTTATAATGCATGGAGATTTTACTTTCCACTTGTGCATTTGGACTATTTCTAGAATCTTTCTTGATGATCATTCAGGACTTGTGGTTCCAATGAGCTCATCAAGAGATAGTGATGTTAAATCTTTCGACACTTCTATCGCCGTGACCTTTGCTCTCCATTTAGGATGTAGAGCTCTAAAAAACTTTTTTTGTAGTTCTTACTAGAATAACCTTCATCAAGGGTATATAATAGTGTTTAAATCTTGCAAAAAACACTATCTAATAGATTAGTCTTCGAAATGTTGAAATTGTTCATATTGTGAACCCAAAGGGTTTGATCTTTTTAATCTTTGACTTGGCTATTGCCTTTTATGGGTGATTAACAAAATTTTCAAATTTCTTATGTGATTGCTCATGAAAATTCTTTCATATTCTTTTTAGGCAAAGCATTGTAAAATAAACCATTTGACATTCATTTTTTTTCGCAAGCTTTCTTGTTCAAAGATCATCGGTTTATTTTTAAAAGGGACCTCATCTATTTGTTATTGATTTTGTACAATAGGTTGAAAATCTCCATTGGTAATAACATGTAAAGTTCTAGATCTTTTGATTTTAAACATATGTCTGAACTATTTTTCTTAATAATAAAAACTATCGCTTTCAAAGAGTGGTGGACTTTGCTTCAGATTGCCCTTCTAGAAATTACTGGTCGGATCCATAGAGCGATTTCAAGCTTTAAAATACAATTATATTTTAAAAAATCTGAGTGGCACTTGCTCTGATACCAATTGTGGAACTAGAAGGGGGTGTATAACACAATTTATCCAATTTATTATCCTTTTATTGACATTATTTTTTTGAAATTGATGAATTAGTTTTGAATTGAACTTTTGATGACAAATCATTTGTAATTGATTGAGTGAGATAGTTTACACGTTTGTTTTACGTTTCAAAAGTTTACTTTTAAAAATCTATAGATCCGAGTTATATGTTCAATCAAATCACAATATGAACAAGCAATAACTATCTAAACTAAAACACGATAATCAACAATAATAATGTAAAGAGATAAGGAAAGAAACAACCAAACCAAGACACCCAAGATTTTAGGTGGGTATCGGCTACGAAAAAACTCACTCTTCGCCCTTACTCCACTCCCGAGTATCCGAATTAGATTTCACTATGTCAACACGCTCTTTAGGACGGAGAAAACCGTTTACAATTCGCTTACGTTGTTTTCTGACACTAAGCTAAACATGTCGAGTATATCTTAGCTAGAAACATTACCACTTCACAAGATATACACACTCACAAGATCTACTCTATCAGATCTATACGAATCTGAATCACACAAATATACAAGATAAATACAATATAGTTTTGGTACTTAGAAAAAAAGATGTAGGTCCTTGGTTTTGGATCTGATTAGCTCTTTTTATAAGCAATAGTAACTTTGATATAAATCCAAATCAACTATGTGAGAGACAACTGATATGAATATCAAGTGTTAATGAGAATCTTAACACAAGTATTAAGAAGATTATAATACCTAACTTTGCTTATTTGATTTCTATTATATCTTCATTGCTTCTATTTTGTTATATGTAAAGTCTATGCGTAGGGTTCTTTTATATCACCAAGGACCTTAAAGAAGGCTGTTTACTAAACGTGATGTAAAGGAATAATGCATACCTTCCTTATGATATCTTTAGAAAACTATTATCATATTCTGTTACATAAAAAGACTTAAACTAAACCGGACAAGTAATAACTATAGTACTGCCACTCTACCAGTACTAACTATAGTACTGCCAGACTTAATTAGTTACTTGAGTAAACTAACTATATACCAGTCTTAATTGTTATACTACCGAGTAGTAAGTCTTTACAATAATTCTCCCAACAATTCCTCCCTAACTGATCTTACATTGTGACTTCAAAGTGTCTTCAAGTGTCTTCAATTTGAGTTTGAGGTGTTGTTGTAATAAAACTCTTCGAATTATTCTTGAGCTGCAATCTTCATATTCATCTCGTTTTTATCTTTTGCAGCAAAACTATTCTTCAAAGCTTTTCGCAAAAACTTCTATCAACAAACATTGACTATATTGTACATCCAATCATATAGTTTTTAGACTTTTCTCATCATTTCCAGGTGTGTTAACTCCTGTAAGAGGGGGGTGAGATCATTGAAACTTTAAATTGGATTTGATGTCTCTTTACCAGTTAGCCATTTACTCTGGAGTAGTCAGTCCTTTGGCCACCAGAATGGTGATGTCAATGGTCTCGATGGAAAACTATTTCAACTTCAGTACATGAAACATTGGTGAGTGAATAAATATGGTTTTTGCAATCCTTTATAGCCATAACGGATTTGATATGCTTTACCTGAAGCCGTTGCACTGGGCTAGTAATCCTTTGGCACTAGAAAAGGTAAATTCCATGTGGATGGATGACCATGTCAACTCTTTGTACATGAAAACTTGGTGCGTTGATGTACATATCTTTTTGGTAAGTTTCAACCATTAAATATGATTTGCATATTTGTCTTTACATGAGCCATAACTCATGGACTAGTTTATGTTTTTCACAGCCTTTCGACAAATCCGTAAACTTGTGGGAGCCAAACTCTTTTACTAACAGATATGGTGAGTTGATAACATTCAATTTTTGGCAAATTGTCAGCCCTTAACGGATTTAAGAAGTCTTTACCAAGAGCCCTCCTAGACTAGCCAGTCCTTATGTCTGTTAGACATGGTGGACTGATAACCATTTGTTGTGTTAGTGCATAGCACCTCCACCAAGTGTTGTTCTCATCATCTCCATTCTAGATATCTAATCATCAACTTCATTACGTACCTGAATGCAGCTTGCTTCTCCATCATTTTCAAAGTTTATAGCAATCACTCTCTGGTTCTTCCTCCTTGAAATTTCTTATCCAACATTGCTTTGCACACTTCAGCAGACAAAGGATACTTTCTCTCTATTAGCATATATATATATATCCACAGACTCCAAGTTCAAATAGTGTACTCTACAAGCATCATAGTATCTCTAACAAATTAACCTTTGTTGACCTGGCAAACTCCAAATTGAATCTGTACTAAGGGGTTCTTCAAACATGTTCTTCAAGTATTCCCAAAGTAATTTTCATAATCATCTCTGGCTCATTCATACATGTTTTCTCATCACAATCCTGTATGCTTGAAAAGATCATTTCTTGATCATGTCAGTCAGCATCTGCTCCAAGCTTATGCATCCATATCAGTTCCATTCTCCTCTTACAACTTTGGTTATACACCTTCGTCTTGCTTAATGATCTGTAATTTGCTATACGAGGTGATTTTATAGCTACAGGAAGCAGGTTTAATTGGGATTTTTGTACCTGATAGTAGAATCCATCTTTTTCACTAGCTTCATCTGAATTTCAGGAATCAATCTTCTTTTCAGGTCTGCCATGTAATCTTTCCTTTCTATCTGTTTTTCCTCTTTTCAAGTTCGTGGTTGGTTATCGCTGTGTCTTCTTTAACCTTCTCCTTTGTTGATTGAGTACTTTCCTCATCAAACTTTTGTTCTTTGCAGTTTTAGTTTGGGAGCTCTTCACCAAATCGTTCAAACTTTCTTTGTTGCTTCAAGTTTTCATAGGCATAGGTATCCAATTGCATAACCAAATTTTCAAATTGACTTTCACTTCTTCAAAATTAAACTTCTTCAAACTGAGTTCAACTTCCCTGTCCTTGATTCTTTTAGAAAGTCTTGACATATAGTTCCTGAGCTGTGTTTGAAGTCATGGGTCTTATTCTTTTTGCTCTAGGCTTTTCCTCTACAAAGTGTTTTCTTCTTTGATTTACCAACTCTACCATCCTTTTTGCATAATCTTTAACAGTAAGATCCATTCCAAGCACACTATCCTTCAATTTTGCATTTGCTTCAAGCTTTGCTCTGATAGTGTCCTAATCTTCTTCAGTATACGATTGAGCTTCAAACTGAACTTGAGCCCTCCTTTTCTTTTGTTCCTCTATTAATTCTTGCTCTTCAGCCATCCTTTGAGCTAGAAGTGAATAATTCTGCATTTGCTTCAAGCTTTGCTCTAATTGTGTCCCAATCTTCTTTAGTATAAGATTGAGCTTCAAACTGAACTCGAGCCTTCTTAAAGAATTTATTCTTTTGTCTTTTTAGAAGCTTGAGTCTCTTCTTCTTCTGTCATAGGAGCCTTTCCTTCTCTTCTACCTCTGTCTGGAGAAGGTACTGAGACTCTTATGCTATCAGTAGTAACTGGATCACTGCCAGTATTAACATCCAAACTGCCAGCATTAATTTCTTCAATACCAGTACTAACTTTAATGCTGCCAGTATTAACTTCTTCAAAAGCAGACTTAACCTCTTCAAAATCCAAACCAGCACCAGCAGATTCTTTTGAAACCTTCCTTCTCTTGTATCTCTTTCCTTTATCAACTGACTTGATCTTTTTAACTTTTGTTAAGATTGCAGCAGCTTCTAAAGTTGTAGGGCTTATATCTTCAACTTGTTCCTCCCCTGAAGCATTGACAGTCTTTGATGGAGTTTTTGAGGGAGTAACAAGCTCTTGTAACAAAGAAACCAGAGGATCTAAATCATGAAACTTCCTCCCCTGAGCCTCTGTTTCTTCCTCTTCAGAATCAGACAAAAGCACCCTCTTGGTCTTTCTCTTCAAAGCAACTTCCAAAGATTTTACTCTTTCCACCAAAGTGAGGATAGCCTTCCCAAAGGTCTGTTTGGTTTCCTTGAGCTGCTTCTCCAAGTCATCAATCCGTGCCATTAACTGGGAAGTAGTAGCATCTTGGCGAGGTGAAGGAGGTTGTTGGTCAGAGGATGGTTGTTCAAAGATATGTTCCATTGGTTCATGTGCAGGTGAAAGTGTAGGTGAGGGGGATGCATTGGTAGTTTCAGCAATAGGTGTAGGTGGTGCAGGTTGAGATAGAGGTGGAATAGTTGTGGCTTCCGATGGTATAGGTTGAGTTGTAGTTGGTGTTGGTGGTACCACACTAGATGATGGTTGAGGTTGAGTGACAGATGGAGCTTCTTGTCCTGCACTTGGATTAGCAAGAGACAACATAGCAGGCAATAAAGGTCTTGGTACCCCTCTAAAACCCCTTTTCATATTCCCAAAAATCTTTTTGGTCAGGGTCACAGCCAGATAAGGGTGTTTGTTTTCCGTTTGAATATCCAAAATCAGTTGCAGAAAACGAGGATACATCAAAAACTTTGTTTTGCTTTTCAAGTTTGCCACCATGCCATCAAAAATTAGTTTTGAAAAATTATAAACTTTGCCAGTGGAAAGACAAATCAAAAAGCAGTAGCAATATTGCTACCAAATTGATCCCATCCACCACTTTTAGAGCTTATACAACGCAAAAGATGGTGGACCAAAAATATCCATTGGGGTGTGAAAAAGCTTTTCCAAAAGGTAAAAGATCCATCAGTAGGATACCCCATATGCCCCCATCCCCTCAAAAATCTCATTGTTTGGCAACATTGTAATCCCTGAAGCATCTGCTAATTGAAGCTTATTTCTAATAGATGCCTCAGTAATTGTATACACAATGGTATCAATAGTTGTGTGTAATTCTAGAGTCCCATCAGCAAGAGTGTTGGCAGTAGCAGTCTGCCAAAACTGTTTGACTAGAGAATCATAGATAGTAGGATTAGTAGTTAAAGCATACCTAAGGTTGGAACGTCTTAGAAAATCCACTATCTCTGCAAACCTTGTACTTTTGTCAGGCTTGCAAAAAAACCCCACTTGATTATGTTTGTCACAATATTTTAATTGAGCCATGATTCGAAAGTATGTGTACTGAAAATTTACTGGGTTTAGTTACGAGTGAGGTTGTAGATGCTGGTAACAAGAAAATTGAATATATTCGTTGTAAAAATAAAGAAGATTTTTACTTTGTGAAGGGGAGATAGCAATAAAAAGATAAGTATGAAAGAAAAATCAAACTTTATCTATATATAGCTTCTCTGTTAACGACAATAACGCCGTAAAAATCTGCAACGGTAACATTTAAACAGTGTTTAAACAGATAAAAGTCAATTTTCCCGCAACCAGCACTAATAATAACCTACCAGTATTAAAATTTATACTACCAGACTTAACTTTGGTCAACCAGAATTAATTTTGTTACAACCTGAATTAACTATTTTTCAACCAGAATTAAGTATTTACTGAAGACTTACAAGACAAAGACCTTATCACACCTGCCTTACATCTGCAAATCCATGCTATTCCTGCAAGAATTAGTCTAAAACAAAGAAAAAACATGTTGCAGGAGTTTGTATAGACATAATTAACTTAAACTAACTACCCGAATTAATACTACTAACTACCAGAATTAATACTACTTAAGCCAGATTTTAGTTAAACTAACTACCAGAAGTATACAAACTATACAACTAAGCCTCCTCTTAAATGTAGCTATGGGTTTATCATACCAATACTAGCCACTAAGTAATTAAACCGTGGTCCATCAAAAGATTTAGTCAATAGGTCAGCTACATTTAAGTCTGTGTGAATTTTCTCCACCCTAATGAGCTTCTTCTCATAACAATCTCTTATAAAATGGTGGCGTATCTCGATGTGCTTTGTCTTGGAATGATACACTGGGTTCTTCACAATGCAGATTGTGCTTTCATTATCAATGTGGATTTTGGTATTCATGAAATTGAAACCATAGTCCACTAGTTGATTTTGAACCCATAATACTTGTCCACAGCAATTTGCAGCAACTACATATTCAGCTTCAGTTGTAGAAGTAGCCACTATGGTCTGTTTCTTGCATTGCCATGAGATAAGTCTTTGTCCAAGAAATTGACAACCACCTATTGTGGATTTCTTATCAAGGTTGGACCCACCATAATCCCTGTTAGATATGTAGCCTTTGCTACCTCCAAAGGTAACATATCCCCCATTGAATTCTTCAAAATCCTCCAGTTGATCCTTGTTACCTGTCATGTGCCCTGAGCATCCACTATCAAATATACCTCTATCTACCATGTTTTTCAGTGGATGATCCTGCACATGAAAGAGAGAAAATTAGTTTCTCTTAGGGACCCAGGCCTATTTAGGCTTGGGTCTGCCTTATGGACCTTTAACATTCACAGTTCTAATAAAAGTTGGTCCACTGTCATAATTGGAGTTTGGATTAGAGTTCCTCCAATTATAACCTGCTGAGGTCTTAATAGCAGATCCCCAATTTCCATTTACAACATGAAAATGAGACATTTGTGCTGTAGTTTTTGCAAAGGGTCTTTTTACAGATGAATATGATTTTGAAAAATGCCTTCTTTGATTAAATGGATTCACCTGTGGTCTTTTAGGACTAAAACTGTTTGATGTTCTGGTATGTACTGACTGTTTAAATCTAACAGTATTAACATTAGTATTAACAGTATTAACTCTAGGCCTAACAGAATTAATATTTGTCCTACCAGTATTAATATTAGTCCTAACAGAATTAATGTTTGGCCTACCAATATTAAGTTGTACTGGTCTAGGAACAAGTTTATTAGCATGATTAACCCTGTTTGCATTGGTCCATACTGGTTTTGCCATCCCATTACCAGTATTAAAAACCCTTTGTTTCTTAACCTCAACTTTTCTTGCCATTTTCTGTTCATAATAGTCACAATCTTTAATCAAATGACTTAGACTATCACAAAAAAAACATTTCTTCTTTGTGAAAGAGTAACCTTCCCCTAGTTCTCTTTCCATCATAGCATTCCAATTCTTCCTATTAACATTAGGTATTGCTTGATCTTTGATTGGTTGTCTAGGAGCTTTTATGTGTGAAACACAACTAGGTTCAACTTCTTTTGATTTTGGATCAGACATACCTTTTTCATTTGATGTTATAGGTGTAGACACATACACTTCTAGAGGTACACTTAAAATCTTAGATTCAGGATCAACAAAATGTTCAGATGAAGTTCCAATAGATTCTGCACTGTCATTAGATTGACAGGTAGAATATTCACTGGATCTATCATCTGATACATTGTGTTCAGCTTCTTGAGGTCCCTTTTTACCATAAACATATAAAGACTCATCAATTTCTTCTTGTGGTATAGGAGTATAATCCCCACTCAAGGGATGTGGTACACCTTGAAAATCATTAGTCTTTGTAAATCTACTATACAAAGGTTTTCCAACTGAATCCTCTTTTGAACAATTAAACACAGAAAAATTCATTTCTTCCTCATAACTTAGAATCTCATTGTTTGATTGTATTTCAAACCCTAAGCCAACTTTACTATTTAAACTCATGCCAGAATTAATTAATCTCCAAAGATTCTTAGAAGAATCGTTCCATGAATCTAATGTTTTCTCCTATATCTTTTAAGCTTTCCATCTTTTTCATATATTTCATT
>BQNB010056041.1:0-38831 GCA_026074375.1 Tanacetum coccineum | reverse complement strand
GTTAGGAAGATAGTGGAAAAGCGTGTGGCTAAAGCCATTGAAAAATATGAAAAGACTAGAGCTGACTCAAACAATACTGGCTGATCCGGATCAACAAATACCGGAGGAGACTGTAACATTCCGTATTTTCAGGTCTTTTACGACGTCATCTATTTTACTAATTATTCATTTTTCTTTTTCGTACGTGTTTACTTTTATTTTTAATAGTTAAGTTAAATCGCGTAAGTTAAAAATTATTGTTTAGCGTAAACGGACACCAAACAAATAAATGTTTACATCAAGCAAGTATTAAGTAATTATTTTGAGTAACCAATGCTTGGAACCATCTTAGAATACCTTAGATATGATGTGTATAAGTGTGTATAGGTTGTAGAAAAATTAATATGGATTACTCAAAAGGGGTGTTTCTTGCCGTGGCTTTTCAAGAGGAAAAAGGGAGAGAAAATTGATTTTATCTAACAAAGGTGCAAGTATATATATACTTAGAAAGGTCTTGGTGGTCAAAGAATGCACAAGAGGGGCGGGGGTTTCGTCCCAGAACACAAGGAAACAAGGAGAGGAAATTAAGGATACTAAGTAGGTCTTTATGTACATTGCTATTTAATTAATGTTATGTCTTTGTATTCTCTAATTAGGAGTGATCCCATGAATCAAGGAAGTGGTTCACTAGTTACTAAGCTTTGTAATTTAGAAGAATCTTAGGTATTGGTATAAATAAGGTTTATTGGTAGAATCGTAGAAAAGTATTGGGGTTACTAGGAAACCTAAACGTAATTTATCGCGAAACGTAATCAATTTACGTAACCAATAAAAATAAAATAAACAAAGTTAATAATTATACTCAAAATAATTACTATAAGTACAAGCATGATGTAACATTTATTTTGTATGGAGTCCGTTTACGCTAAACGATAATTTTAACTTACGCGATTTAACTTAACTATTAAAAATAAAAGTAAACGCGTACGAGAAAGAAAAATAAATAATTAGTAAAATAGATGACGTCGTAAAAGACCTGAAAATACGGAATGTTACAGTCTCCTCCGGTTAGAAGATGCCATTAGTCCACAAGCTCAAGTTGCGGTCACAATGTAGGAAGTAAACGGGTTCAGAGAAAAGATTCGGATATTTCTTTCCGGATTAGTCTTCACTTCCCAGTATACTCAGCTCCTTGCCGAGAGTTCCAACGAACTTTGACTAATGGTATCTTCTCCGCTTTAGCCTTATTTCACATCCGCTGCTACGATCTCATCAGGCTCATCGACAAATCGCAAGAATTTCATCAATCTCGATCTTCATCCAAAGGTACAATGAACATCTGGCACAGCTAAACTTTCTTAGGTTCGACACATGAAACGTTCGTGAAACACAGCTTAGCTCTTGGGTAACTTCATCCGATAAGCCACCTGTCCAACATGCTCCACGATTCAAATGGTCTCACATATCATGGGCTAGTTTTTTTTCCTTATCTTACCAAATCGTACCACTCCTTCCATGGAGAAACCTTAAGTAACACTCGGGTCCAACTTGGAATACAAGAGGTATACGCCCTTTATCACATAGCTTTTCTGGCGACTCCTAGCCGTTTTCAATCTTTCCTAATTTGAACAATCTTTTTCTGTCGTTTTCTTGCACAATTACTGGTCCATAACTACTTTCTCAACTTCATCCCATAACACGGTAGATCTACATTTTCGCGCTGTACAGAGCCTCGAATGAATGCACACTTAAGCTTTTGTAGTAAACTGTTATTATAAGAAAATTCAATCAATGGAAGATGAGTACCCAACTGCCACCAAATCCATAACACAAGCTCGAAGCATAACTCCAGCTTTTGAAAAGGTACGCTCACTCTGACCGTCGGTCTGAGGGTGGTAAGCCCTACTCATGTCTAGTCTCGTACCCAATGCTTCCTAAAAAGCTTGCCATAAGTGTGACGTGAATCGACCATCACGGTTTGAAATGATTGATACCGGCACACCATGTCTCATTACAATCTCATTGGTATAAATATTTGCTAACTTCTCCGTCTTGTAGTCTTTACGAATAGGTAAGAAGTGAGCCGACTTGGTCAATCCTATCAACAACTACCAAAACTTATCATGGCCACTGGCTAACTTTTAGGCAACTTTGTGATAAAGTCCAGCGTTATCATTTCCCCATATCCACTCCAGGAAGTTCTGGTTGTTGAAGAAATCCTGAGGGTTTCTGATGTTCGACTTTAATCTAGAGGCACGTAAGACATCTGCTAACGTACTCAGCATGTCACTCTCATACCATGTCATCCAATACAAGTCTCTCAGATCATAGTACATCTTATCTGCACCCGGATGTACTGAATATCTAGAAGTATGAGCTTCATCCATGATCAATTTCCTTACACCACCAACTGATGGAATCCAGATACGATCAAAGAAGTAAATTTCACCATCATCTCGTTGCTCAAAGTGTCTTTCTAATCCCCTTAGCCATTCAGTTGGGGCTTATTGATATCCTTTGAAAGCTACGCTTTGTGCTTCCAAATACATAGTCTTCAAGTCAGAAATGAATAGTAATACTCATAGCACGTACTCGTCTTGGCTTGAGTCTTTCTTTTCTGCTCAAGGCATCTGCCACCACGTTCGCCTTGCCCGGGTGGTATTTGATCTCACACTCGTAGTCACTGAGTACTTGATCCACCGCCATTGGCGGCATATTTAAATCTTCAGGGTCAAATATGAACTAGGGAGACTCTGGTGGTCAGTGTAGATAAAATATTTTCGTCCCCATAAAGAAAATGTTCCTCCAGATTTTAAGAGCGAACACCACCGCACCCAATTCCAGGTCGTGGGTGGTATAATTATTCTCATGCTTCTTCAACTGTCTTGACGCATATGCTATCACCTTGCCCCGCTGCATCAGCACGCACCCAAAACCTTGTTTTGATGCATCACAATAGACCACAAAGTCATCGGGTCCATCGGGGAGTGCTAACACAGGAGCATTGCATATGTTCTCCTCAACATTGGAAAAGCATCATCTTGCGTTATCAGCCCACACATACTATCTTTATTCTTTTGAGTCAACAGTGAGAGGGGCTTTGCGACACTTTGAGAAATTTCTCAAATAAACCTTCGTAGTAACCCCCAATCCTAGAAATGACGAATTTCAGTTGGAACGATTCAGGGTCCTTCCAGTTCTTGACCGACTCCACCTTGCTAAGGAGTCCACGTGATACCGTCACGGTTTGACACATGTCCTAGGAACTGGACTTCTTGTAACCAAAATTTGCACTTTGAAAATTTGGCGTACAACTTCTCCTTCTTGAGTAAGTCCAAAAATTGTCTTCATGAAGGCTTCATGTGCTCTTTTTCTGACTCTGATAGATAAGATGTCGTCAATGACAAAATTACAAATTTGTCCAAATAATGGCTTTTCTATACGCGGTTCATTAATTCCATAAAATATTGCTGGCGCGTTGACAGTCCAAATTGGCATGACTGTGAAACTCAAATTGCCCTTAACTGGTTCTAACGCGGTCTCGGTATACCCTTCCTCTCGGACACTCAACTGATGTATTATCCGAGCGAAGATCCTATATTTGATAAACAACACGCACCTAGGAAATTGGTCCAAAACAAGTCATCAATTCAGGGGAGACGTAACGGATCTTTATAGTCAACCTTGTTTAGACCTCTTAGTCAATACACAATCTCATCGAAGCACTTTCATCTGGACAAAGAGGCACGGGTGCTTCCCCATGGTATTGACTTGGTCGAATAAAACCCTTTTCTTGAAGTTCTTTAAGCTGGTTCGACAATTCTAACATTTCTGAAGGGGCTAACCGGTATGGAGATCTAACAACTGGCGATGCGCCTGGAATCAGATCAATGTGAAATTCTATCTCTCGCACAAGAGGTAAACCTAACAGATCGTCTGGAAATACCTCAAGGAAGTCTCGGACAACACGTATGTCATCAAGCTTTTTCTCACTAGCCTTGATACATGCAAGTAAACCAAGATCCTTTTCCGGCCTCTCGCCTTGAACTTCAAGAATCTTGCCATTCGAAAGAGGAATACGGACAATCTTCTCATAACAATCGATGAGAGCTCGGTGATATGCCAACCAATCCATTCCAATGATAACATCAAAACTTCCTAGCCGGGTTGGCAACAAGTCTATTTTGAACACGTGATTTAACAAGACTAAGGTGCAACTACGTAAAATGGTATTGGTGCTAACGACTTTTCCGTCTGCTAACTCTACTTCGTAGCTAGTGTTTAGAGTGGCAGGGGTAATATTAATAAAATGCAGAGTAACGCCATAAGGATACAAAACTCTATCTCAGCACCCGAATCAAAGAGAATACAAGCGTAGTGATCATTAAGAAGAAACGTACCCGTGACCACATTCGGATTCTGCTGTGGATTTTCAACCACCACATAAGCTCTCCCACGAGCTCCATCATTTTGCTGGTTCCCTGCTTTCGGACACTTATCCTTGAAATGTCCTTTCTCTCCACACCCGAAACATGTCACATTTTGCAGGAAGTCATTACCTGCACCCTGAAGCCTAGCTCTACAATCCAGTCTCCATGATACTAACTTGACAACGTCATGCACTTTGATTAACACGGTCCCATTAAGATGTAATTTGCACCGATTAACATTTTGGTAAATTTCCAGCAAAATCTTTCCTCCAGCTGGGTATGCGCATTATGCCTTGACCATTTTCTGTCTCCTGTTTTGTTGCTGGTGATATTGTGTTTTTCGGTTGCTGTTTAATGTGGTTGCTGTTTTGGTTGATGTTTTGTAGTTATGGTTATTGTTTATTGTTTGTTTCTCTGGTTGTCTTCCCATTTCCTTTTATATGCTTTCCCGATTCTTGCAGCCACTACCCTGAACTGCTTGCTCGATCCATCACGTGTCCACGTTGATTGCCACAGACAAGGTCTCAGGCTTTTGACTAAGTGAGTTTCCTTTGATTCTTTCAGAAACTCACGAATATACCTTTCAATCTTCCTTAATTTTCAGTAGGGACCATTCATGACACATCAAAGGCCAGTGTTTGTGGAAACGATTGTAGTAGCAATCATATCATCTCTTTCAGAGTCAGAGATCCAAAGCACTGTGGTTCCATCCTTTGGATTACAGTTGCAGGCTATTCAGTGTCATCATAGCTTTCACGTTGCTCTTTGGGATCTGATTATCAATTAGTAAGTCCCCAAAGTCTGACCATTTTCGTTCCACCAGGTCAGAGCACGACCCTCGGCGTGCACATGGCATACTTACTTTGGTCACTTCACACATTTCAAATTTCAAACCTTTGCACCATCTTTTCGAACACAACGTTTCAGTCCGACTACACCTCAGTCCCCTGAAAGAGAGAGGCTTTCCATTCTAAATGTCTTAACGACCATCCATGCATCTCTGGTACAACAGTTCCTCTAGTATTTGTTGATCCGGATCCACCAGTATTGTTTGAGTCAGCTCTAGTCTTTTCATAATAAATTTTAATTTCAATATTAATGGAAAAAAACTTTATTCACTTCCTAATTTTCCTAGTGTTATTAACTTGAAACATAAAATATGTAAATATGTGGCAATTGAATAAAATAAAATAAGAAAATTATTTACTTTGTTAACCATTTTCTTTCAATCATCAAGACATGCAACTGAACCGTTGCACCTCTGCGAAAATATTATAAGTTATTTTTTCTTTTTCTAGTTCATCTTCTTTAGTTTTAAAGTCGTTTAATCAGAAACCTTAACTTTTTAATGTTGGTTTTCATAGTATTTGTCAGTTTATAATTTATGTAAATCCTAAAAGCGGTATATTTGTAACACCCCCAAAATCAGGTAGCAGCGGAAAGGTAACAATGGGGTGCTACTTCAAAGTACAACAAACAAGATATAGGAAACGACCAAAAATGGACGTTTTAAGATAATATTTCATTTATAGCAAAATATCAGAGTTAATACATTAGGTCCCATAAGTTTTAAAAGTCATAAACATTCTTAATTTAAACAAAAGCTTCATAATACCAAAAGACGACTTAAGTTTTTAAAGATAATAAAAGTTGCATAAACTTTAGATAAAACACAGAATCCGTCTTCATTGATATCCGCCACGGCTCCCGTCCAATCTTCATACCCTAGGACCTGAAATTACATGCTAAAAGTCAACACAAAGGTTGAGTGAAATCATAGGTTTATCAGTAAAAAGGGTGGACCACAAGATCGAAGTAATAGTAATACTCTTAAACACACATTCATAAGTCCAAATGTATTATTGCCCTAAGCTCATGACACCGAACCTTAACGTAATAAACTGTAATCAAACCAGTACTTGAGGTTTGTGCCCCAACACGGATACAGATGTTACAAAAACATCCTACGAATTTTCTCAATACAGATGCTGCCAAACATCCTACGAATTTTCTTCGAATGTTAAATGCGTCAATGGTCAACTAGAAACCACAGCCTAGACGGGGATGGTCAGTCCCGATAGATCTATCCATAACACTAGCGTATACCCAGCAGGTAATTGACGGTTCATGATAAAAGGGGTCTTAGCGGCAGAAGGGTACTTAGGCAATAATGTAATCAGGAAATAGCATACAGTTTTGAAAACACTTGTGTCCAAAGAAATCAAGCATGTAATCTCCCCCGAATTTAATAAAACAAGTAGTAGAAAAAGGGGCTACGAACTCACCTTGAGTGAATGGTAATCAACAAGTATTCACAATAGAAAAATGCGTCACGAAGGAATCCGAAGGCAACCTAATCCAATATAGGTCGTATAAGTACTAAACACTTTGATTAATATATAGCTCATCATACTATCGTTCGGGCTATCATAATTAAGAGGTCGTGTAGTGAACGTATGAGGAGCTAGGACACTTTAAATCGTAAATCCAGCAACTCGTCGATACGCCACCCCGAAGAGGCCTCATCATTATGAAACTCCCTAGTAATATAGTACTTTGATAACTAATACAACGTATGATTCTATATAGCTACATCACCGTCTACTCGTTTTAGTGAAAACATAATTATAACGAAAAATGTTTATAAGTATACTTTGGTAAAAATGGCGTAACTTTCTCGTTTCTAATCCGTTTCGCGCGTTTCTTACGTCCACGCCTTCGTATTAAGTCGAGTTATCAAAATATAACATTTTTAAAATTTTAGTTTTTCTGATGAATAGTGATTTTTACTGTTCATAACAGACATATACTTATTTTTATAGTTTTTGTTATCGTAAACTCGTAAACGTCGTATTTTATTCGTTATAGCTCCGTTTTTAACGATTCTTTCGAGTACGATCTCGTAATTAAAAGTTATATCATATTTTTGATGTTTTAAAAATATCACTTTCTGTAATGAATAGTAAATTTTATAAAAATAGTTTTATAAAAGTATTTCTCGTCGTAAACTCGTAACTAACGTATCTTTTTCGTTATAAATCGGTTTTTCAAGTTTCTTATCATTTTGGAATCGTCATGAGGCGTATTATTTTTATATAATGTCAAACCTACTGTATGAAACACGAATTTAAAACAGCCCTTTATAACATTTATGTATACTTTTAATCATAACCTTCTTAAGTAAACCTTAAAACCCTAATTTATACAAAATCATGTTTATACTTAAACAACATGTCAACATACTTATTAATCCATTTTTCCATGATATATATAACAATATGACATAAGAAAAAAATGTGTAAATTCATAAACATAAGTGATAACTCATTTTACATATTAAAAAGTCCTAAGTGGTGATTTAGCCATAAAGAACATGTAACACATAAAATCATGATAAATAAAAGTATGAAGGTATTAAGAAGACCTTAGGAAGGATGTATGTGATGAGAAATAAGTGCTAAACCCGTGTTTAGACTCAAAACCAAAGCTTGCACAATGAAAATCCTAGTTTTCCAAGTGAAAACCCTAGCTTCCCTTTTCTTGATTAAAGATCGGATATGGTTAACCAATGCTTGGAACCATCTTAGAATACCTTAGATATGATGTGTATAAGTGTGTATGGGTTGTAGAAAAATTAATATGGATTACTCAAAAGGGGTGTTTCTTGCCGTGGCTTTTCAAGAGGAAAAAGGGAGAGAAAATTGATTTTATCTAACAAAGGTGCAAGTATATATATACTTATAAAGGTCTTGGTGGTCAAAGAATGCACTAGAGGGGGGGGGTTCAGTCCAAGGAACACAAGGAAACAAGGAGAGGAAGTTAAGGATGACTAAGTAGGTCTTTGATAAAGGTGTCATCCACGACACGTTCATATATCATAAATTATGTTTAATAAGTAAAAACGTTTATAATTGCCTCTTTAGTAAAAACGACATAACCCACGCTTTCGTATTAAGACGAGTTATCATAAATTTACATTTTTGAACTTTGTGGTTATATATATCAATGCATAGGTCAAGTTTGAGTGGGGCGATAAACAAGAAGCTGCTTTTCAACTGTTGAAGCAAATGTTGTGCAGTGCACCAATCCTTGCATTACCTGAAGGAAGCGAAGATTTCATCGGCTTGATGTAAACATTTATTTGTTTGGTGTCCGGTTGTACGCTAAACGATAATTTTTAAACTTAACGCGATTTAATCGTTAACTCGAAAAAAAAAAATAAACGCGCTACGAGAAAGAAAAATAAATAATTAGTAAAATAGATGACGTCGTAAAAGACCTGAAAATACGGAATGTTATAATATTTATCGTGAACCTATAATTAATTGTTACATGTGATTTTTTAATAAGCTCAATGTCATAAATAGTCACCCTAAAGTGTCCAATTCCACTGTAAAAAGTATGGGAGACGTGTTTACAAACATGAAATTTGCCATTGAAGCTTATTATTAGTGGATAGCTAGTCCCAAACCCGTTTGTGGGTTGAGGGCCCGTTAGGGTTTTCATTATGTCTCTTGTATTCTCTATATATTGTGCTGAAATAATACATCATACGAACAAGGGTTTTACCATTGTCCAACATGGTATCAGAGACCCAACCCAGATCCTCCCCACAACCTAAACAATACCGATCCCTAAAACCTATCCCTCTAAAAACATTATGCCGTTCAAAAACACACGAACATAAACCCTAACTCTTTGATAATTTCTTTTGTTTTGGTTCTGTCTATTCACAACAAATCACCACAACTCTATTTTTTTTATTTCTTTCTCAGATCTAAAACTCCTAAAAAATTGTCAACCACCTTTAACCCACCAATCACCATACCGGATCTCTCAAACCAAACCCACATTTACATGGGTACGTCCAACGTGTCATAAGAAATATTGGATGCATTTAGAAACGTTTGCAGATTTCATTCAACTGTCTAAACCGCCAGAATGTACTATCATCATCCACCGGCGGAGAACCATTCTCACGGCGGTGATGCCAAAGGTGTTAACGGTGGTGTTGGAGGTCATGATGGTCGTGTGCGGTTATTAGTACTTTTGATGTGATATATGTATTCTGGTGAAAAAGAAATGACGCTGTATTATATTTCAATTGTTTGTTCGTGACATTTAGGTGCGTTTGTTTTAAGGTGTTGTTGGAATTGAATTAGGTAACATAATGGCTAATAAATGATAATTGGTTTATAAAAACTATCATTCAAAACATTTCTGACAACTTTTTTCCATTCCATACGAGTTGGGTAGGATTTAAAGAAAACCTGTGGGCCCAATTTCACTTGCCTCACAACAATCTGACACAAATCTTATATTTACATTAAATATTATATTAATATGCAATTTAATTATAATATTAAATGTCGTTCCAAACAAATATATAATATTAAATAAAATATAATTTCTCATTCTTAATTAAATCTAAACCCGAATTCAAATCCGAATTCAAATCCAAATCTAAATCCAAACCCACTTATAAACCAAACGGGCCCTTAATGTTTGTTACAATATATTTTATTAGTGATTTCAATTTATTAAAAAAAATGCTTTTGTTTTAAGGTGAGAATACTTTGGTTTCTCCGGTTGAAACTTATGGTATCCTCGTGCCCGGGATTCTTGTTTATCCATAAGTTGTGTTGGTGATTTGTGTTAAGGTCACAAATCCACATGGTTGTTAGGATACTTTGGGTTATCCTTTATGTTTCGGGATACTTTGGGTTATCCTTTATGTTTCGGGATACTTTGGGTTATCCCGTATAAAAAAATATATTTGTTTTATCTATGTTTATCAGTTCGCTTGAAGATTTGTCTCCGCATGTTAGCGTATTTCATTACAATTTAAATTATGTTCGTGGCGACGCTTTGATTTTGTTGTTTGCTTGAAGATCATCCAAGCTTTCATTAACAAGTTTATGCTTTATACCGTTAATTTTTTATTTTTTTCTTTTATATTTATACTTCTCCGGTCCTGAGCTTTCGTGATTTCGCCCTTCTCTCTCTGATGCGGGGAAGTTATTAATGATAGCTAGTCCAAGCCGTTTGTGGGTTGAGGGGCCCGTTAGGGTTACCATTATGTCTCTTGTAATTATCTATAAAGTGCTGAATAATACATCATACGAACATGGGTTTTATCATTGTCCAACACTTATAACCCGTTTTTTCATTGATGTCAAGAAGGTCTAAATCATCACAAGAGACTACGTGACAAATCACATCTACATACAATAAAACTATAGTGAGGAGCGTGGGTGTACAAAATGTATACTTAATAAAGAAAAATGCATATGGAATAGCCATTCATTGTTCAATTGACGTGTTATTTGGTAGAATGATATCAATAATATATTAATTCAAACGATTCCCCCATAGAAAGTTTAAAAGGAAAAAAAAAAAAAAAAAATTTTTGGCAAATATAAGTAAAAGTAAATAGCAAATTTAGTCCATGTTGTTTGTCCATTTTGCATCCATATCTAAAATTATGACACGAATAATTTTTTTTTTGAAAAGCATGACACGAATAATTACCAAGAGGCTAAAAGTCTAGCAAATATATTTCTAAATCTCAAGTGGTATTGTTGCGGATAGTAAAGGTTAATTTATCTATAATTAACAACTAATCAATTTTTTTTCAAGACTTTTTCAAATGATATGAAATTGGAGCAATGGATGAAAAGCCCATTCCACCTCCTTCCAAACAATGCAAATTTTACATTATGGTAATGCCTTGCATATCACATTGAGAATTGTCAATTGTCAATTGTCATCTGTCATGAATCAAGTCATGTATGTAATTATATGCGATCACATTGAGAACCTTCAAAAGTGCTATTGGTGATATGCAAGATAAACCCATAGCACAATTGAATTTCAAAGACTATAACAGCAAATAAAAGCACAATATAAACCTAACTAAACCATTAACCATATGTATTGTGACAACAGTTATTGATAACTACTGCAATCTTTTCACCGGCCAATTTATTCAATCGCACATCAACACAGGTACACCCCTTCAAGTTTTAATTGCGTAAACACAAAGATAAAAATTGAAAAACAATGCTACAACATTTCAAATTTTTATAATTCAATGGTTTTGTGCCATGTATTTTATGTTTCCTTGGTGCGAAAGTGTCTTGGCGGAATTGAAAACCAGAATTCTCACATATACCCTTGTCCGAAGAAACCAATAATGCACTCCATGATTTGAATGTATGTACCTGTCAGAAGTAACAACTATTTTTTTCAATTTGTCAGGAATTAGTAATCAACTTACTCGTAAACCAACTTCAAAAATATATTAGTAAAGTATAATACAAAGTGTCACGTGCATGCATCGTTATTTAAATAAAAATAAGATTAATGCGTAAGTATGTTTTCTAGGACTTGATATCGAGAACCAAAGAAAAAAAAATGCCTTACAGATCAGACTTGATATGAAAGATCCTAATTCTTTTCCCTAGAAGCATTTCGATGGGTTGTCATATACAAAAAGCTATGCCCATCGAATTTGAAATTTTCAGTTACGCATCATAAATGCACACGAGCGAGGAGTGCGAGCAACACTAAATTCTCTTATAAGAGGAGCCAAAAAGTGCCATCTTTTTTAAGAGTTGTGCACCCAACTATAATTATTTTTGAGCAAAACATAACAATCTCGTCACCTCTTCTACATGATATTGTAGTCCAAAATGATATTTTATTTTAGTTGAAAGGATTTTCTGTTAGGGTATATCTGCACTGCACACACTATGTACAAACCTTTGTACGGTATATAGCTCCTGCACACACCACTCGAACAAAAAAAATACAAACAATACTTACGAAAAAAAATGTGTAACAACAAACACACTTAACATTTTATGGCATTTAATAAAGGTTTGTAAACAAAATTTACTTTTTATATTAATACTTAAAAAATTGGGATATAAGTTCCGAAAATGCTAAAAAAAATATATGAATTAAGTTAAGTGTTACTTTTTTACATCATATTACTATAATCAATTTTAATTTCAATATTAATGGAAAAAAAACTTTATTCGCTTTCTAATTTTCCTAGTGTTATTAACTTGAAACATAAAAGATGTAAATATGTGGCAATTGAATAAAATAAAATAAGAAAAGTATTTACTTTGTTAACCATTTTCTTTCAATCATCAAGACATGCAACTGAACCGTTGCACCTCTGCGAAAATATTATAAGTTATTTTTTCTTTTTCTAGTTCATCTTCTTCAGTGTTAAAGTCGTTTAATCAGAAACCCTAACTTTTTAATGTTGGTTTTCATAGTATTTGTCAGTTTATAATTTATGTAAATCCTAAAAGCGGTATATTTATCGTGAACCTATAATTAATTGTTACATGTGATTTTTTAATAAGCTCAATGTCATAAATAGTCACCCCAAAGTGTCCAATTCCACTGTAAAAAGTATGGGAGACGTGTTTGCAAACATGAATTTGCCATTGAAGCTTATTATTAGTGGATAGCTAGTCCCAAGCCCGTTTGTGGGTTGAGGGCCCATTAGAGTTTTCATTATGTCTCTTGTATTCTCTATATATTGTGCTGAAATAATACATCATACGAACAGGGGTTTTACCATTGTCCAACATGGTATCAGAGACCAAACCCTGATCCTCCCCACAACCTAAACAATACCGATCCCTAATACCTATCCCTCTAAAAACATTATGCCGTTCAAAAACACACGAACATAAACCCTAACTCTTTGATAATTTCTTTTGTTTTGGTTCTGTCTATTCACAACAAATCACCACAACTCTATTTTTTTTTATTTCTTTCTCAGATCTAAAACTCCTAAAAAATTGTCAACCACCTTTAACCCACCAATCACCATACCGGATCTCTCAAACCAAACCCACATTTACATGGGTACGTCCAACGTGTCATAAGAAATATTGGATGCATTTAGAAACGTTTGCAGATTTCATTCAACTGTCTAAACCGCCAGAATGTACTATCATCATCCACCGGCGGAGAACCATTCTCACGGCGGTGATGCCAAAGGTGTTAACGGTGGTGTTGGAGGTCATGGTGGTCGTGTGCGGTTATTAGTACTTTTGATGTGATATATGTATTCTGGTGAAAAAGGCAAATGGTGCTTGTTATGTTTCATGTGTTTGTTCGTGACATTTAGGGTGCGTTTGTTTAGGGGGTGTGGAATTGGATTAGGAACATAATGGCTAATAAATGATGTTTGGTTTATAAAAACTATCATTCGAAACATTTCTGACAACTTTTTTCCATTCCATACGATGAAGATTAAGATGAAGATGAAGGGTGGAGATTGGTCCCCTGGTATCCACAAAAAACTTTGTATCCAAATGAACCTAAATCTAAATATTATATTAATATGCAATTTAATTATAATATTAAATGCCGTTCCAAAAAATATATAATATTAAATAAAATATATTTTCTCATTCTTAATTAAATCTAAACCCGAATCCAAATCCAAATCTAAATCCAAACCCACTTATAAACCAAACGGGCCCTTAATGTTTGTTACAATATATTTTATTAGTGATTTCAATTTATTAAAAAAATTTGCTTTTGTTTTAAGGTGAGAATACTTTGGTTTCTCCGGTTGGATACTTTGGTTTATCCTGGTCCGGGATACTTTGGTTTATCCCGTAAGTTGTGTTGGTGATTTGCGCTAAGGTCACAAATCCACATGGTTGTTAGGATACTTTGGGTTATCCTTTATGTTTCGGGATACTTTGGGTTATCCCGTATAAAAAAAATCTTTGTTTTATCTATGTTTATCAGTTCGCTTGAAGATTTGTCTCCGCATGTTGGCGGATTTCTTTAACAATTAATTATGTTCGTGTGCGACGCTTTGATTTTGTTGTTGCTTGAAGATCAGTCCAAGCTTTCATCAACAAGTTATGCTTTTATTCCGTTAATGTTTTATTTTTTTTCTTTTATAGTTTACTTCTCCAGTCCGAGCTTTTGTGATTTCGCCGCTCGGACTGCGGGGAAGTATTAGTGATAGCTAGTCCCAAGCCCGTTTGTGGGTTGAGGGCCCGTTAGGGTTTCCATTATGTCTCTTGTATTCTCTATATATTGTGCTAGAATAATACATCATACGAACATGGGTTTTATCATTGTCCAACACTTATAACCCGTTTTTTCATTGATGTCAGGAAGGTCTAAATCATCACAAGAGACTACGTGACAAATCACATCTACATACAATAAAACTATAGCGAGGAGCGTGGGTGTACAAAATGTATACTTAATAAAGAAAAATGCATATGGAATAGCCATTCATTGTTCAATTGACGTGTTATTTGGTAGAATGATATCAATAATATATTAATTCAAACGATCATAGATAAAGAAAAATGCATATAAGTAAAAGTAAATAGCAAATTTAGTCCATGTTGTTTGTCCATTTTGCATCCGTATCTAAAATTATGACATGAATAAAAAAAAAATTTGAAAAGCATGACACGAATAATTACCAAGAGGCTAAAAGTCTAGCAAATATATTTCTAAATCTCAAGTGGTATTGTTTCGGATAGTAAATGTTAATTTATCTATAATTAACAACTAATGAATTTCTTTTCAAGACTTTTTCAAATGATATGAAATTGGAGCAATGGATGAAAAGCCCATTCCACCTCCTTCCAAACAATGCAAAATTTACATTATGGTAATGCCTTGCATATCACATTGAGAATTGTCAATTGTCATGTGTCATGAATCAAGTCATGTATGTAATTATATGCGATCACATTGAGAACCTTCAAAAGTGCTATTGGTGATATGCAATATAAACCCATAGCACAATTGAATTTCAAAGACTATAACAGCAAATAAAAGCACAATATAAACCTAACTAAACCATTAACCATATGTATTGTGACAACAGTTATTGATAACTATTGCAATCTTTTCACCGGCCAATTTATTCAATCGCACATCAACACAGGTACACCCCTTCAAGTTTTAATTGTGTAAACACAAAGATAAAAATTGAAAAACAATGCTACAACATTTCAAATTTTTATAATTCAATGGTTTTGTGCCATGTATTTTATGTTTCCTTGGTGCGAAAGTGTCTTGGCGGAATTGAAAACCAGAATTCTCACATATACCCTTGTCCGAAGAAACCAATAATGCACTCCATGATTTGAATGTATGTACCTGTCAGAAGTAACAACTATTTTTTTCAATTTGTCAGGAATTAGTAATCAACTTACTCGTAAACCAACTTCAAAAATAAATTAGAATGTTATACAAAGTGTCTCGTGCTGGCATCGTTTAAATTATGTTAAGATTAATGCGTAAGTATGTTTTCTAGGACTTGATATCGAGAACCAAAGAAAAAAAAATGCCTTACAGATCAGACTTGATATGAAAGATCCTAATTCTTTTCCCTAGAAGCATTTCGATGGGTTGTCATATACAAAAAGCTATGCCCATCGAATTTGAAATTTTCAGTTACGCATCATAAATGCACACGAGCGAGGAGTGCGAGCAACACTAAATTCTCTTATAAGAGGAGCCAAAAAGTGCCATCTTTTTTATGAGTTGTGCACCCAACTATAATTATTTTTGAGCAAAACATAACAATCTCGTCACCTCTTCTACATGATATTGTAGTCCAAGATGATATTTTATTTTAGTTGAAAGGATTTTCTGTTAGGGTATATCGCACCTGCACACACCTTTGTACAAACCTTTGTACGGTATATAGCTCCTGCACACACCACTCGAACAAAAAAAATACAAACAATACTTACGGAAGATAAATGCGGAATATAATCGACACAAGATATAACGTGGTATCCACGACTAGGATAGTCATGGCAGTCCACAGGATCAAACCAGAGAGATATTATTAAGCTCTGAGCTAAACTGCTCAGGCTCGTGCCAAACTGCACGACCCGTGCTAAACTGCACGGGGTACAAAACACACACACCCAGATCCCAGTTTACAATTACAATGAGAGAGGTATTTATAAGTGTGAAATCCATCTTCAGTTTACTTATTCCATCGATGTGGGATTGGGTTTGCACCCAACAATCTTCCCCTCAAACACAGTACTACAATAGGCCTCTCTTCCAACGATACATGACGCAACATGTTCTAGAGTCGATGGACCACCTGTCCCACTCTATCTGAACGGCGTGATCTACTCTACTTGAGCTATCGTTGAATCTGGATTAACTTGGGGTTGCGCCACCTGCGACACACACATCGGAGCCTATATCAGTCTTCACAACTCAACAATCTCTCACTTGGAGGCTGATCACTTCACTGCTCTCCGTCTCAAGTAATATCTGTAAACTTCGAACCCTTCCCTTTAACAATGCTACCACTCTAACCTTCTGTACCGTCGAACATATGGAACACGCTGCACCAACCAAACGCAAGGCTATGAGACTTTCGATACAAGGTATCCTGAACTAACATCATTAAAATGGAAATAACCTTCCCTTAAACAATGCTACTGCTCTAACCTTTCTGTACCGCCGAACATAAGGAACACGCTGCACTAACCAAACACAGGGCTACGAGACTTTCGATACTAGGTATCCTGAACTAACATCATTAAACTAGGAATAACCTCTCTCTGGTAAGACACCATCATCCGTTATCAATTCATTTAGAGGCCAGTTAAAGCTGCGCAGAACTTTAACTTCTGTTTCATTACCAACCTGGTGAACATCTCTGCAAGGCTCTTCGTTCCAAGAATCTTCAACAAAGATAAGGACCCTTCACTTATCAATATCCGAACAAGCTTTGCCCAACTACAAACCTTTAGTTTCTTCACAAGATGAATTGAACTCTTAGTATATCTGTCATAGTATTAAACACTTTCTGTTTGAGCTCAGTCTAACTTTTTAAGAAAATTCTTCAACCATATCAACTCTCTGTTCGCTTGCAACTGCCATAAACTAGAATTCTATAGTTAACATAGTGATACTCTTCTGTAGTCTAGACTCTCACTCGTCTGTTGTTACACCAACTATAAGCACATAACTAAGCACGTGCTTCTCAGAGCATTTATCCTTTATCTCGAAAACTAAGGGCAACTGCCACTTAGGCTTGTTGAACTTTGCCATGTCAGAGCCTGCGACCAACATGTAATCAACCTTTAACAGTTGTCTAATGCAGGATGAACCATCTTTTTAGAGTAGCAACATTGGTTCATGGCACATTACTCGCACCTTATCCTTTTGCATAAAACTGTCAAATTTTAAGTACCGTAGCCTCGATGCTTAAATCAGTCCATACAAAATTTCCTCCAATTTGCACTCTAGGTTTTCTTCCTACCCAGCTAGCTGAAAACTCTCGCTTTTGTGCTGTGTAGATGTATCATTTAAGGCTCCCACATAAGAAGGCTCTTACAGCTACAATACGCAAGACTAACTTGATTGTAGTAATCTTCACAACTGGAGAGAAGATCTCATTGTAGTCTACCCTCCATTTCTGTTGGAAACCCTTAACTACCACTCTAGCCTTGTACCTTATTCTGCCATTCTGCTCTTCTTTAACCTTGAACATCCACAATCTTTGTGATGTCTTCTTTCCTGCTGATATTTTGACTAAAGAACACATCCGGTTCTTTTCAAGTGAAACCATCTCTTCATTAATATCCTTCTTCCACTATACGGATTCTTTGCTACTCAAGGCTTATGAATAAGACTTTGGTTCAGCATTCTCTGTCAATAGCAAATAGTATGCTGATGGAGAGTATCTTACTGGAGCCCTAGACTCTGTGTTGGATCTTCGTACCTGTGGAGTCTTGGAGCCTCCTTCCCTGGAGGATGCTCCGTTTTCAGAATATTCTTCATCTGATCTTCCACTATCCTCGAAGCTCCCACTGTTTTTTGACCCATCACTCGTATATGAGCTCCCACCTGGGCTTTGAGTGATTTCTGAACTCAACCCATGTTCTGCAACTATGCTATCATTCTCTGCAAGGTTCTCTGGAATGCCTACTAACACCACTTGACTCTTCTGTATTGGCTCCGTTAAGCTACTTGAATCTGTCGCAGACCTGGCTCCATAAATCGAGTCCACAAATGTAATATCTTTGCTTCGGATAACCCGGTGACTCTTCGTATCCCGAAAGCTGTATTGTATTTCATCCGAGCCGTTTCCTATGAATGTACATTTCATGGCTTCTCCACAAACATCTTTTACCTTAACAAATGAGTCGCAATCAAATACCTTCAAGTGTGTGAGACTAGTATCCTTTCCTCGTCATTCCTTCTTTGGAATACGTAACCCTATCGGAACGTAGGATATGCGATAGATTAAGTAGGTCATACTAACTGAATCTGCTCATAATATCTTCGGAGCCTCTGCACGAAGCCCCATGCTCTCTGCTCTGAATGTTTGGCTCAATCTTTCAGCAACACCAAACTGTAGAGGTGTTTCTGGGACCATTTTCAGAATCACAATTCCGTTCTCGACACAAAACTTAATCGGTCAGCTACTATACTCTCCACCATTATCAAACTTCAAACACTTCACCTGAAGGTTTGCATTATACCTACCTCAACTCATGCTGCAGTCTTCGATAATAGGAAACTTAATCGGTCAGATTGATGCAATAAATGTAGGGCCATAGCCTTCTGTATGAACTTGCTCCAACCTTTACAGTTTCCTTGTCTTCTCTAACATCATGAAGGAAAGCTTCCTCTGCTTCCCCAAACCACCTGGCTTACAAAAGTAGATATCTACCTTTCGTACATCTGGAACGTTGCTTTGGAAGCCAACATGTTTATACCAATCCCGCTCATATCACCAAGTCTGTGGTGCTAGAGAGCTACGTTGCCACTACCATCAATAATTGTGCCAATCCCCTCGGGGTGTACCTCAACCATGTACAGGCTTCCACGTTTGTTCCCACGAGCTTCCACCAAACTACCTTTTGTAACCTACCACTACTCGTCGTTGAGGCCTACGTAGTAACCTTCCTCATCAAGCTGCCCAACTGAGATTAACCTTCTCTTTAGGCCTGGAATGTACCTAACATCCTTCAGAGTCCAACTTGTACCAAAATAAGTTTTGAGGAAAACATCCCTAACGCCTGCAATGTCTAGAGTCTTTTCATCTTAAATGAACCTTACCAAAGCATAGGTTGAACCTTTCTAACTCTTCTTTGCAATAGGTAGCATAGAACGATGCACCAGAATCCATAATATGATCCTCAATCGTATTCTCAACGCAACATAACCAATGCGTCATCAGAGTCTTTGGCTGCCATGTTAACCTCCTTACCCTTGGAGGCTACAAGCTTCGAACACTGATTCTGAAAGTGACCCTTCTGGTTGTAATTCTAACACGTGATATTCTGCCTGTACTTTATGTCCCCTATCTTCCATGATTTTGACTTGTTTCTGTTCTGCGTCCTGCCCTCTGTCGTACCCTCTGCCCCTATATTTGTTCTCTGTAGGTTTGGCTTCTGCCAAAGGCTTGTGAAGCTTCTTCTAATACAGATAGTCTTCGATCTGCATCTTTCAGAACCCGAAATCATGATTATCATATTGTCGATCTTTAGCTTGCCGTCTTCTGTCATTGTTTATCGTAGCCTGGCTCTTGATACCACTTTGTTAGGGTATATCGCACCTGCACATACCTCTGTACAAACCTCTGTACGGTATATAGCTCCTGCACACACCACTCGAACAAAAAAGAATACAAACAAGGCTTACGGAAGATAAATGCGGAATATAATCGACACAAGATATAACGTGGTATCCACGACTAGGATAGTCGTGGCAGTCCACGGGATCAAACCAGAGAGATATTATTAAGCTCTGAGCTAAACTGCTCAGGCTCGTGCCAACTGCACGACCCGTGCTAAACTGCACGAGGTACAAAACACACACACCCAGATCCCAGTTTACAATTACAATGAGAGAGGTATTTATAAGTGTGAAACCCATCATCAGTTTACTTATTCTACCGATGTGGGATTGGGTTTGCACCCAACAATCCTCCCCTCATACCCAGTACTACAATAGGCTTATCTTCCAACGATACTTGACGCAACATGTTCTAGAGTCGCTGGACCACTTGTCCCACTCTATCTGAACAGCGTGATCTGCTCTACCTGAGCTATCGTTGAATTTGAATTAACTTGGGGTTGCGCCACCTGCGCCACACACATCGGGGCCTATATCGGTCTTCAAAACTCAACATTTTCCTCGTATCTAATATACAATAGTATACATATTGCAAAATAATGTGAGCTCTTAGAAAAGTTTTCACTTACCATTAAATTGTGCAACCTCATATATGATCCATCATTTCTAAAATGCTTTTGAACATCTGGTTACTCATACTCAGAGATTGGTGGCTTCATTGTTGGAAAATCCGTACAAATCAAACACATGTAATATGATATAGCCACTCTCACTCAAGGAAACTGCTCGACACCCGCATCTAAAGAAATACTGATTCAAAATTTTGTCATTATCAATCCCAATTGGCATTGAAAACAAAAGAGAATATATTAATATAAATGAACGAACATGAACAACAGTTTACGTTCGTTTAGTTAAATGAAAGAACATAAACAAAAGTCTTGTCCGTTCATTTATGTTCGCGAACGTCCGATTATTCGTTCGTTTATGATCATATATATGTTTATGTTCATCTATCGTATCTTCTGAGTTAAAGATCAACATAACCATTATTTGTCATATGATCAATAAACGCAATCCCATACTCCACTCAATTTTACTCAAAATAAAAAAACCTCACTTATCATTCTATTTTATTTAAAAAATAAAATATCTTACAAACGATAAAAAATTTTTGCCGTCCCACACGACAAAAAATACAACCATCGCGAACAGACTTTTTTTTATCTTTCAGTAGACGGTGACACGATATACTTTCGGTAAACTTTTATCGATTTTATTTCAGGCACTATTTGCGAAAATCAAATATGATCGTATAACGAATCAAATATGTATTCGTTAAACGAATCAAATCATATATGATTTCATAAAATCATAATATATGATTTGTGATTCTAACGAACTTTTTTTCAATTTTGTTTCAGTCACGAATTGCGAAAATCATATATGATTCGTATAACGAATCATATATGATTTCATAAAATCATATATGATTTGTGATTCCGACGAACTTTTTTTCAATTTTGTTTCAGTCACGAATTGCGAAAATCATATATGATTCGTATAACGAATCATATATGATTTCATAAAATCGTATATGACTTCATAAAATCATAAAAAAAAGTTCGTCGAAAGTACATAGTGTCGCCCCTCTATAGAAAGATAATTTAATTCTCGTCGCGATGATATGTTTTGTTTTGCGTAACGATTAACAGTGTGTGAGATATTTAATTTTTTTAAAAGAGGTGGAAAGTGGGGTTTTTTATTTTTGATGAAAAAATGAGTGGATAGGATTGGTTCATTAGGTCTATGACAAATATTTGGTTTATATTGAACTTTTGGCATGTTCATCTATCGTATCTTTTTATTATATAAGTTTAAAATTGCTTTACCTAAACAAAACAACAATAATAAAACACAATATTATGTATATGTTTGTAAATTTTATGCTTTTACGTTCGATCGTGTATGTTCGTTCGTTTATGTTCGTTTAGTGTCTTAATGAACGAACATGCACAAGAATATTTGTTCGTTTAAGTGACCGTGTTCGTTTATTTGCCCGGCTAAATTAAATGAACGCACATGAAGAAGGCTTCGTTTATGTTCGTCCGGTTCGTTTACAGCCTTAAACAAGATGTTTTTTGATCCTCATCCTCCCCCACCATTATCTACCACCATATTTCTCCCACCATCTCCTCATCTTCCTCGTCTTATCGGAAAAGGCAGGCACACAAATAACCCACACGCGCATCCAACTAGGTTCGCTCCATCCTCCATGTGCTAGGCGCGCTCCATCCTCCCACGCCCGTTTTCGTCTCGAGTGTGTTTGTGTTTTGTGTATAACTTGGAAGAGGAAGAAGTCAACGAAGACCCATAGGAACAAACAACATGTGGACAATTCTCATTGGATGATGAGGATGGTGCAAGTGCCGAGCCACCTAGGAGCACGCTGAAGACCATTTCCGAAAGATGATGATATTTGCTCTCGATTCCTAAAATAGTCGGGGTATAACTCCGGTTTGATAATTTCTTGTAAAAAAAGTTATTTGAAAATAAGCGGATGAGAAAATATAAATAGTTCCAAAAAATCTCATAAGGCACATGAGACTTTGACTAACATCCGTTAGTCAAGGGACTATTGGTGATGCAAAATGGAGATAATAGGGATGGTTGACAGACTTATTTCGATTTTGAGATTAATGGTGTATTTTGATCGAGCAACCAGAAGGACGAATCGTTTATTTTAGTCTTGTAAGACCCAATTGGGGTAAATACTAGGGGTGGCAATTTCTGACTCGACACGAAACCCGACCTGAAACCGACACGAAAATTAACAGGTTCGGGTTGAGTCTAATAGATTTCGGGTCGGGTTTGGGTCGACCCACCTGACCCGTTTATTAAACAGGTTAGGTTTGGGTTAGAAATAAATTAAGCGGGTCGACCCGTCTACACGTTTAAGATTTTTTTTCTAAAATTAAAAATTATTTATATTTTATTATGTGTTAAATGGGTTAAACCGGTCGACCCGCAAACCCATTTAACATGTTTAACCCGTGTAATGTGCCAACTTTTGTATATAAAATAGGTTAAATGGGTCAACCTGAAACCCGTTTAACCTTTTCAACCCGCGTAACCTATTTAACCCGCCAACCCAAGTATATATACGGGTTAAATGGGTCAGGTTCAGAGGTTAGGGTTGATATAGCTGACCCGATTATTTAATTGGGTCAGGTTCGGGTTGAGGTTTTCTGACCCACCAACTTGTCAACCCGAACCCGCCAACCCGAACCCGACCTGAATTGACACCCCTTAAATACAATTCAAATTGACATATTCTTAAAAATGGAATTTGAGACATGATGGAGGTCATGTTACTTGTAGGCTTTGTAGCCTCATATGATCAGATAAAATAAAACGGATCCTATGTAAATTAGTACTACAAAGAATTATACTTTTACTTTTTTATCAGACAGAACACAACATAAAGGTACTCTTCCTGAGCAAAGCAAAATACTTGTGTTCTACTTTCTTTTGGTGGGAAAATATATCAAAATGCCTGGCTTATTGTTTCATGCAATTTAATTAACGAGTCATTTACTCACTAAGCATTAGTTTTCGTGATGCAAACGAGATAGTGTTCCATTTGTTACATACATTAATCAAATATATTAATAACATACACATTCATACAAAAACACAATTGATGCCCTACTGATATGGAAGTATCAAGCTTCATTGCTTAGAAAGTGGTATTCAATTATAAACTCAATAAACGCATATAAACATTAAGGTGTGAGGGAATCTGAAAACAACAATATAATCATCAAAATAAACGAAACCAAAATGACTAAAAATGTCGAAAGAAACACTTATGTAACACTACCATCCTTGACATACAACTTTGCATTTTCGGTTCAGGTACTGAAATACAGCACCATCATAACAAGTCTGTATTACCCATTCCAGAGTCTTGTATATCAAAATGAAAGATGCAATGTTGTTATTGACGTTTACATATAGAAATAGCTAGCAGATCACTTACGCGGTTATCTTTCAATGAACGATATAAAAAAAATCATATTAGACCAAGTAAATCTAAACAGCAGTGCATTCATTAGATAATTAGTATTTAGACGCAAAATCAAGAATGTAAACTTCACATTCGATTAGTAACCGTAACAACAAATACAAAATTTGGGTGTATGAACTCATAAAAACCGTTTACAAAGATTGGATATACCTCAATTAAGTTTTCACAAACATAAACAAAGTTAGCAACTGGCAAAAGAAGAAACCATTTTCTCCATTTGTTCATTCATTCATTCTTCCAAGCATAAAGTGTCAAACAAAAATTAGAAGTCTGCGAATAAGGCCACGGAACAATGGACCTTTCAGCAAATGAACCACTTTTATCAGCACCTGAACACGCCTGAAACATAAAAACTGCATTTCCAGCTGGTGATCCAAACAACCAGTTATGCACATCCCAGTACACTTCCACAGGAATCCCATCAACCGAAATCGTGGAATTTCCTCTGAACTTCCATACCAAATGCTTAACTTGCATCACTATCTTGGAATCCAACCGTACGACAAGCTTAGGATCATCAAGCCCAAATGTATCACACTCAATTCTAAGATCATGGATCTGACCATTATCTTTAAACTGAGCTCTAGTAGCATACACTTTTTTCCCATAAACATGTTCCCTTTTCAATATTCGGGACGAGGTTGGCATATACTTGGTTTTCTTCAACACTTCTTTCTTTAGATCCCCAACCAACAAAACCATTTCACCTTTGAAACCAAGACCAACATAGTAACCTTCAACGGGTTCCGGGCTAGAACCAAATCTAGCATTAGTTAAGTCCCAATAAACATCGACTGTTACGAAGTCGACTAGCACACATTTTGAACCTTTTCTTTTGGTGAAAAGAGAAGGTTTAACATCAATTCTAGACAAACATTTACGTGTTAGATCTTCAATCTCAACACTAAAACAATGACCAACTAGATTCTTGCTCCAGTTAATAATTATTAAACGTGACTTACCTAGTAACTTACATTTATAAACACATGTCACAATGTTTTGTGAGGCTTTTACTTCTGTTGGTAATATTGTTGTTGCACTTGCACTTGTACATGATGCATCTGCTACTTGTACTCCATTTTCACCAAAACAGGATGGGAAATCTTTCATTTCTTCTTTAGAAAATGTTTTTCTTCAAGTGTTCATTTATATATAAAGTAGTGCTAGTGATACAAAAGATAAAAGAAATCAAGTGGGTGTTGCTTGAGATTTGAGGGAAAATGGTACAAGGGAATTAGGAAAATAATAAAATAACATAAGGAATAAATAAAGTATAATAACAAGAAATAATAAAAGAAAAAGGAAATTCGTGTATGTCACGTCCTGTTTTCATATGGTGGTGCCAACCCACAAATTTGCTGGCTGACCCCCACACCTTTTTATACAGAATCATTGTATTTTTCTAAAATGTGTTTCGTCGTCCATTTGGTTTACCCAAAATAACACACTCATCCTTGTTCGATTTTAATTACATGAATGATACTTACTTTCCAAACTAATTGCTAGAATAGTCCTTATTTTGGATGTTCATTAAGTTTGTCCGTTAACTACAATCATATGCAATGCATGAGAGTAATATAGATATTTGACACCATATCTTTATTATTTATTTATTTTTTTTCTTTAACCCATCTTATTAATTTATCAACTTTTCAATCTATTTCCTCTCTTTACACAAATAGACTCTCCCATTAACCATCCACCAAACCATCAACTTTTTCACATTCATCTTCTCACATTATCAAGATAACAATCAATAAAATATACAATTTGAGGATCTCCTTGTCGCTTTGCCCGTCGCAGGTAGCTGAAACTTTGAAACGATTTAAGGATCTTGTCACATTAGCCGAAAGTTTGAAAACGATTTGGCGATCTCTCATGTCACTTTGGCTCGTACCACCATCTTCTTACTCATTACCCTCCTGCTATATGACAACAAAACACGTCATCATGTTATTCATCGCAACCAACTTTAGATCTAGGGTTTGATGAAAGATGATGATGAATCGGTCGGCCGTCACCACCCTACCATAAAAACCATCACTGTCAATATATTACCCTAGACCACCGACCACTATTGGTGCGATTGTTTCCAATAGCCTTGAGTCTGATTGTTCTGATTTAAGGGATTTTTTATTACAAGTTTTTGTTTTTTTAAATCCCAGTTTGTCACGCATATAGGGGTTTATTTAAGGTGATGATGATAAAATGTATATTGGGGGAACAAAATGATGACAAATGAAAATAATGATGATGATCGCGGTTGGTGGATGGAGACAGTGGTAGGTAGGGCTGTAAACGAACCGGACGAATACGAACGGAGCCTTTTTCATGTTCGTTCATTTAATTTTAACCGGACAAATAAACGGACACGAACGCTTAAACGGACGAATTATCGTGTTCATGTTCGTTTATTAAGAAAATGAGTTGTTCATGTTCGTTTATGTTCGTTCATTAAGAAACTAAACGCACCTTAAACGAACATAGACGATCGAACATAAATGAACGTAGAGAAAAAACATAAAATATACCAAATTATGCATAATGTTTTGTTTTATAAGTGTTGTTTTGTTTAAATATACCCGTTTTAAAAGTATACAATTAAAAGATATGATATACGAACATAAACAAATAAATGAACATAAACGAACGCTATGAACACATAATCGGACGTTCATGAATATAAACGAACGAATGTGCCTTTTGTTCATGTTCGGCTATTTAATAAATAAACAAACATAAACGAACTTTTTACCGATCGGTTAATGAAATGTTCACTGAACGTTCAGTTTGTTTACAGCCCTAGTAGTAGGAGTCGGTGAACAAAGGCAGTAGTTGACGATTCTTGCCTTAATGTGTGAAGATAAGAGAGTGATAGAGAGTTGTATATGTGGTTAGGTTGTATAGAGAAGATTGATATAAGAGATAGAAAAAAAGTGTTTTCAAAGAGAGGAAGGAAATGTGTGACCAGGAAGAGAGAGTGTGAGAGTTTGAGTTGGAAAATTGGTATTTGGTATGTGATGGTGTACCCCATCCCACGGCCGAAGCCTATCCTCCGATGTTGTATACGTGGCACTTCAAATTGATCATTGGTGTAAAGCCTACTAGGTTACCGTAAGGGAACCGCCAATACACAGCCAAATCCACCTCAAACGGAGCCCCAACTTCCGAGGAGCAAAGCCTTTGACAAGAACTAGGCTCCGAGCTAAAGACAAAACAGAAATCTTGTAGACCTGACAAGAGATGACGATCGTGCAAACGGCCACACATTGGCACGATCTCGGAGCCTCGACAGATGCTCTCCTGTTGGCCAACGAGATTGTGCCTCCCTCAGCCAATCTGGTTAAGACACATGGCAGGATCTAGGTCATTTCTAGTGTTTGCCTATAAATAGCCGACTCATTTGTACATTTACGTATGATTTTCACCCCTTCTCTACTTTTTCTCTATAAAATACATACTTCATTACATGTCGTCTTACTCTGACGCCAGAGTCGGTTCGCAGGGTCTATCCTTCCGCTCCGACTAACCCATGCGTTTTCTCTTTGTCTTATTTCAGGTCTCTCTACCACTCTTTGAAGTATCCAACTTGCCCTCCACATAGGATCTGATCAGGAAGGTGCAGATTATTGTACGATTAGTATGTGAGTGAATAAATTTTTATAAAGCAAATTACGTTTGTACCCTTATGTGCATTGCACATGGCTGAAATTAACGGACAAACTTAACGAACATCTAAAATAAGGACTATTCTAGCAACTAGTTTAGAAAATAGGTATCATCCATGTAATTAAAATCGAATATGGATGACGAGTGTTATTTTGGGTAAACAACAGAGTGGAAACAGGTAATTTTTTCTAAAAAAATTTATGCAAGACCCACCTAAAAAAATTTGTGCAATACTCTCTTGAAGATTGTAGGTTTGTCCCTGACTCATGTGGTTACATATCGTGTTGTGTTTCATACAGATGTACTCGGATCAGGTTGTAGTTGTGCAGGTGAATGTGGTCTAGATAGGTTGTAATTCGTGTGGTTCAATATGGTTCATGTCAGTTTTAGTTCGTACTGGTCATGTAGTTTAGATAAGTTATTGTTCGTTTAGGTTATGTGGTTCAGATCGTTTTTGGTTGTCTAAGAAAAGTTTGGTTCGACAAGGGTCAAGGGCCAGTTCTATGTTCGATTTTGAGATTTTTATTCGATTTGAGATTTCGGCAGGTATATGTTTTTTAGGTTATGCAGTTTAGTCATATTCATTGATACAAAATAATTTTGAGTTATATTGTATCATTGATATCTTTTCTCATTTGATTTTGTTTTATTCCTGTTGTACAAACAATGGAGCAGCAAATGACACTGTTTTGTGACATTGACCTAATGATGGATAATGTTAAGGTTTTGGTAAGATGCATCAATATCTGGAAAAGTCACGCAGCAAGAAAGCCAAATGAACCATGGGGTTTAGATGTTGTTCTTCAAGACTTAGAGGTGTATAAACCATAGTTTGTTCTTTAAAAGTAATATAATTTTTATATATTATATACTTATCTATGTAAATTAATTTTCATTCGTAGGGTAATCGCATTCAAGCGAGTATCAAGTTAGACTCGATGGACAAGTTCTTGGTAGTTTTGGATGAAGGTCCATGCTATAGAATTAGGAATTTTATAGGTACATTATATTGCATAAGTGACGAGGTGTCATTTTATACACTATTTCAGGGTCATTTAACCTTCTAAATCATGCAAATATGTCCAGATTATATGCTTAATCGTTTGTTTTATGGTTTTTAGCACTTGGATTGAATTTGTAGGAAATACGCGTGACTTGGGCTCATTTGGAGAAGAAACGGACAAGACTACGACTCTACACCATTTATCTTGAAGAATCGTGCATACAGAGCGTGGAGACGGCGTCACAGGCATAAAGCGACGCCGTCATGATCTTACTAGTGACGGCGTCGTGGATTTGATGACGACGTCAGGATGTAACCGACTTAAACCAAATCTAGAAGATTTGACATGGTGACGGCGTCGCGACCTCTACTTGACGTCGTCGCAACGCTTTTCCTATAAATACAAAACCGATTTTAAGGTTTTAAGTGTGTAACTTTGTATAACTTTTGGGAGATGAACCCTAATCATTCTAGTAGCTTTTAGGCCGTCTCTAGGGCCTCAAAACCCTATTGTAACTGACCTTAATCCATGTTTTAACCAAGTAAGATTGTTTATCTTTAATCATTCAGTATGTCTATGTGTTGTTTGATTGATTTATATTCTTGTTTTCCTTATAACATGTGCCCTCCTTTGTATTTACTTATGATTGTATGAAACTTATATTGTAGATCCTTTTAATGTTGCTTCTTGTGATGGATGTGCGCGTTAGGCTTTAGAAAACTAACCATAAGATATTAAATTGGCATAGACATCTAGGGAAACGCGAGTGTGTAGAAAGGATGCCATGGGTAACAGTTTTCATACTACCTTACCCTTAATATGGTTGATCCCTCTTAAGATATTTCAATTGCATTTAATATACTCTTGTGGGCCTTGTAATAGTCTTCATACTACCTTACTTGTGCGTTGCCTTAATGGAATATTAAATACACGGCGGGTTTGTGTAATTCGTTTATGACTTAGGAAATACTTACACTGATCATCACAAGTGTGACAAATAACAGGATTAGGAGAAGCAATCTAAGGAGTAGTACATGATTAAGTAAATACATCTTATTATCATAAAGTTATCACCAATAGTTTAGATTATATTTAGTTTAAGTAGTTAAACAAACCAACCTCTCAAACCAATGATTTTACTTGCTTTCTATAAAATAAAAATACAAAAAGAATCTTCTCTCAACCCCATAGACATTTGTTTAATCTTGATCGAGCCTTCCCAACCTATTCCCTTAGAGAACGATTACAACCTCCAAGTCTTGCCTATACTACACTACAACGGTTAGGTACTCTGCCTAGGGAGTTGTAAAACTTCTTGTGAAGTCTTATGACAACCGCACATCAAGTTTTTGGTGCCACTATCGGAGAATAGTTAGGTTTCGACCATTGTTTAACTTAGGTCTACTCGCTTGATTCCTATCAAGTGAGATCTTTATTTTTAGTATATTAGCTTTCTTGTAGTCTATCTTCTCTTTGTGTCTTTGTTTCGTAATTCCCCCTATATTATTCCACTCTTCATTATGGAGAACGCGAATCCATTTGTACCCACTCCACCAAACGAACTCCACGCCAAGATCACCCGTGAAATCAATGAACTCCGTGCAATTTTAGCCCTAATTGACTCACACCTTAGGAATGTTGACCACACATTACCCAATGAAATCAACATAAATGACCTTGAATTCGGAGATGAACAAATTGATACACCCTTTATCTCCCCCTTTTGAACTCGTATGACGACGGTGAAGTGATTGACGAGTTGGACGAATACGGAAACGCTAGAAACTTTTACCCCAAAAGGATAATCAATAGACTTGACGGAGAAGACTTAGCTTTCCCGTGTATGATCAGTTTTAGAAAGTTTGTCACCTACTTTGATCCTTTTTTACCAATGAACATTATCACACGTAAAGCCTATAACACTATAATGGTAGAAGGATTAGAAAGTACGGGAAGGAACTTAGTTGCTATTGATAGGGATGTCTATGTGTTTGTCGGGAGTTTCACCTATGCAGCAGATTGTGTAGTATTAGAAGACATAGGAGAATTTGTAGTAAGAGATATGGCAAATGTTGCGATGGGCAGACCCTTTAGAGCTGTTACTCAATTGGAATACGCTTGCGTTAAGGGTTTAATCTCATTCACTAGGATCTTTTACACCTACATCTTTCAGATGCCTCGTACCATACCTAGACTTAAGAACTTCAACTGGAATAACATCCCACCATTATTAGTACTCAGCCAACATGACTTAATGAGCAGACTTAAGCATCCCTATGAGAAAAATAAATTAATGTACAAAAACTGCTTAAATCTGGGACCCGAGTATCAAGTGGATGAAACTATGAAAGAATGGCTCATCCGTGGTCATGTGAGCCTACACGAAGTCACGTAAGGACGTGTGACTTCGAGTCTAGCTACAAGACTTGTAAATAAAGAAAAGCGCTTTTTGGCAGGCAACCCAATATTTAATTTTCCCACATTTAGGAGTGTCTTGTGTTTTAATTCTCCTCGGTTATTCTTTTATGTTTGAATCAATTTTGTAATCATGCTTTGCTTTGTTTTTAACTTCGTCTTATTGACAATCAAAGGTATTTTGCATTAAATAAGTGTAGGGGAAAATATCTGGTTTATAAAAAGCAATTCAAACATATTAAATAAATTGTTAAGATTAATTCGCGTTAGTTTCGAGTCATATGATTGTAATGATTAATCTCAGGTTTTATGCAGTGTTTTACACAGGATATAACTAACAAAATTGCGTGCAGTAAATTTTTCAAGAAAAACGAAGAAGAAATCTTCACAGAGGCTGGAGACGGCGTCAGGATTAATCCCGACGGCGTCACGCCCCCAGCCATGTGAAGATTCAAAAATTTTCTATTATTTTCAAAAAATAAAATGTGCAATATCTAAAATTTGTAATTTTCTTGTAAACCTGCAGAAACCTATGATTATATCATCGCTTTTATCATATCTTTATTGCTTTCATAGAGTCAACCCTAAAGTTTCATTGTATATATCATTATCCCGCTAATTTTATGCTTGGTGTAGTTGTCTTTGTCTTTGATTACAGGTTATATTTGATGAGAAGAATCTTGGAAGTACTTAGGAAGTTTTATTAGACAATTCTTGGAGGATGATTTAACCAGTTATAACATGTTTCTTCTCCATTATTGATCAAACCAGGGGAGTACTAGTTTCTTTTACTTGTTTTCTTTTCCCTTTATTCGTTTATACGGGTACTTCTAAAGAACATTGGGGACACTGTTCAACTTAAGTGTAGGGGGATATAAGCCTTAGAAACTATTCCTTCAATTGTCATTTGCTTTGTCCTTAAATGATGTGTAATATATCGAAACATAGCATAGAAGGTAATTTTAACCAAAATTTTAAAAAAAATTATGCCACACGCCAACGAAAACCAAGTATTAATAGTATATCATGGATAGCAATTTATATGACTAGCACAAAAACCCTCAGAATTCGACCAAAAAAATGTGAGGTTCTCCTTTAGATCTATAGGAATTCAGGTATCTATTTTCGATACCCAAGATAGTTTATACCTTTAGCTTGTTCGAGTTAAGGTTTGAATGCAGTCATATGTGTATATTCCGTTGTTACAGATGTGTATGTATGGTCTTTGTCGCCTTTTCTAGAACATTGGTATCGGTATTAAATTATATGAGTGTATCGATAGTATATTAAATTCTAGAACTTGTTTTTGTGATGCATCCCGAGACTGCATGGTGAGAATTAGGATTTGCTAAATGATAAGAGGCACTAGGATTAACCCATGTTTTAAACCTATAATTGTTATGATGGTCACCTCGATCATATAACTATCCCACACCCTTTCCATGCACTCATTTTTAGTGCAGGATACCCCTAGTACAACCCTCCGAGCCTATCTTTTTCATGGTTCTCATTTTCTAGTTAAGCCGGACTATTAATGAAGAGCATTGTTAACCGTTAAACCAATTGTTACACCTAAATCTCCTTAGCCTACCTTATATGTACTCACTTTTAGTTCATTATTGTTTTAACCCAAGTTAATTATTGAGTACACGGTTGCTAAGTCCTTATCTTTGTAAATACAGTTTTGGGACGATTGAGATTCATGGTAGTATGAATTTTATGAAAGAATGAGGAAGAAAAGTTAAGTCAATACTCCCATATGTTTGTCAAATAGTCTCCATGTTATTTTGATCCGACTCAATTCGGGTCATTAGTTAGATTATAATTATCGAGTATGTAAAAGTTCAAGTGTAGGGGTGTATCTATAAACCCCCATGATGTATTATATGTTTAAGCAATGGCAGGGCAAAAGTGTACGAAAAAATGAGAAAAAGAAAGAAAAAAATAAAAAAATAGATAAAAAAAGTGAAAAAAATGTACGGGCTACCATTTGCTTATGTTTATGTTTATCATAGAGTCAAGAAAAGAAAAAGAAAGAGATTGATGTAGAGTTTTGTAGAGTTTGTATATCTTGTCTGAGTCTGTGGCTTAGCAACCAAACCCGTGTGTATTCATATAAATAATTAGCTAACCCTTTCACCCCAAATTCACCCAAAAGTCACTCCCCAAATGTATCTCATCCGTTTCCGTTTCCATTAATGTTATCTTACACCTACACCCCACAACCCTTTAAAAGACCTCTTTGATAGTAATGATTAATACTTGCGCCTAGCGGTGGAGGTTTGATTCTTTACCAAGCCTATGGTAATTTATATGCTATGACAGCTAATGAGTGTTAATTTTCCATTTCCTCATAGTTGTTATAATTTATTATACACCCGAGAGAAAGAGAGAATCCTAAACACTTATGTGAGGTGCTAGTATATACTTTCCGTGCTTTTAATTACGAGGTCTAGAAGGTTGTGTCATAAACTGCTTTTAAATAGTAGGTTAAATGCCCCCCAATATTGCTATTGTCTAGGTAGAAATCCCATTTGCTTGAGGACAATCAAATCCTAAGTGGGTATTTGACGAGGTGTCATTTTATACACTATTTCGGGGTCATTTAACCCTTTAAATCATGCAAATATGCCCAGATTATGTGCTTAATCATTTTTTTCAGGTTTTTAGCACTTGGATGACATTTGGAGGAAATACACGTGACTTGGGCTCATTTGAAGAAGAAACGAACAAGACTACGAGTCTACACCATTTATCTTGAAGAATTGTGTATACATAGCGTGGAGACGGCGTCGCAGGCTTCAAGCGACGGCGTCAGGATTTTTATGGCGACGGCCTCATGGATTTGACGACTGCGTTAAGACGTAGCCGACTCAAAATGGCTCTAGAAGATTCCATATGGCGACGGCGTCACGACTACAACACGTCGCCGTCGCGACACTTTTCTTATATATACAAAACCGATTTTAGGGTTTTAAGTGTGTAACTTTGTATAACTTTTGGGAGACAAACCCTAATCATTCTAGAAGCTTTTAGGCCGTCTTTAGGGCCTCAAAACCCTATTGTAACTGACTTTGATCCATGTTTTAATCAAGTAAGAATGTTTATCTTTAATCATTCAATATGTCTACGTGTTGTTTGATTGATCTATGTTCTTGCTTTCTTTATAGCATGCTAGGCTAAACACTCATTTGTATTTACTTATGATTGTATGAAACTTAAATTGTAGATCCTTTTAATGTTGCTTATTGTGAAGTCTTACGACAACCGCACATCAATTATCATCTGACTTCTCTTGTTGTGGATTCGGTAAGCATTTTTGGATGGTGAATAGCCAATGAAGATTTCAATATTTGCTTTTTATTTCAGTTTTCCAAGATCCTCACTGTCGTTGGTTGGATAACACATTGCACAAAAAATGTGAAGGAGCTTGAGATCTGGTTTTTGGTTTCAGAGCAGTTCGTATAGAGTCTTGTTGTATCAGGTATGGATAAGTGATCTGTTTTTAGTATAACAAGCAGTAGCTATAGCTTCAGCCTACAGAAATAACAAAGATCATGCATTAGCTATAAGCTTCAACCTATACAAATAACCAAATATTATAGAGAATATAGAGAGCCATAGTTCCTGTGACAGCCCGTCTCGCAACCAACCGTCTGATGCTGTTATTCAACGTACCACATTTCTGTTGTAGGAGGTTCGAGCGCGCAACTAATGAGTACGTCATGAGTAAGAGTTCCAAATCTTACGTGCTAATGATCTCACTGTCTTATAAATAACTAAATTGTCAATTTGTCGGTACGAAGATATCTAACTATTGCTTGAAGACTCACTTGTGCTTGTTTCAAAAACTTGATGATAACTCTTGGAGTCTCGTCTTTTGTTCTTAAAAACTACACCCATGTAAACCGGGAATAATCATCGATGAATAATAAGATATACATCTTCCCGTTTATGCTTTCCACCCGCATTGGCTCACAAAGATCCATATGCAGCCATTTGAAGCCTTTTGTTAGTTCTTGGCTCAGATTTGGGTTTAAGTGATTCTTTCTTGCTCTTACCCATTTGACATTCTAAACATAAGTGATCCTTTGCGTATTTCAACTTTGGCAAACCTCTAAAAAGACCTTCTTTTGTAAGCTGATTGATGGTACCAAAGTTTAAGTGAGATAAACAATGATGCCATAACCATGATTTTGTTTTAGATGCTTTGGATAATAAACAGATGAGAGAGGACTTCATCATATACTCTAGTGAAATTGTGTAAAGATTAGAACCGCAAGATCCTGATAGTAGATCAACACCTTCTAGGTTACGAACAAAGAAAGTGTGTTTTCTGAATGCTACTTCAAGATCCGAATCACAAAATTGTCCAACTGAAAATAGATTATGACCAAGCCCTTCAACGTAGTATACCCTTGAAATTAAGATATTCCCTATCTAAAAATCTCCGTAACCCATAATTGCTTCAAAATGATCATTGCCGAATCTAACAATACCTATGAACTTGGAGACAAAATTGATGAGCTTATCACGTTGACCCGTCATGTGTTTGGGACAACCAAAATCTAAGTACCAAAGAACTATTTCTACAATCTGCCCAAGAAGAACAAAGAAAAATGAAAATATATACAAAATTTCCAGATCCCTAACTTTTGATTGGGTTCTGAGTTGTTAGTAAACCTAGGAAACTCCTAGATATCCAAGGTTGGATTATTGGCCTAAACCCTGGGTAACTGATGAAGACCTAATTGGTGCTCATTTAGTGGATGACTATAGCTATTTAGGAAAGCTCTTGTTTGTGTGTTCCTATCCTGGTCATATTAACAACTGAGTTGAGCACTAGGTTCGACAACCAAAATCATTCTGGTTATGAGGATTTGCCCATGAGGTACAACTATGGTAGAAGAGATCCTAGTGAGAGGGCACGGGTTTCCTACTGATGTGTTTCAAAAGCTTTAAATTTATAAGACTGAGATTACCGGTTATTAGATGGAAACACACGGGTAAAAGTATAACCAACATATGTAGTACAATCTTTTTAGGTAAGACCAGGTCGTCCACAGGGATTTGCGTAGTGTCGAATAATCAACTGAAAAATAAACTTTAACAAATTTAAAATAAACTGAACCGAATTCAATAATGAGGAAGAAGACTACTCGGGTAATTTCATATAATTAATAAGCAATGGTAATAGTTACGATCTCAAACTTGGGACCTTAATTTATAAAAGGGTTTTCTCGTCAGAAAACATTTTCACAAATTAACTTGTACACCTTAAGACTTATGTTTAGTTAACTTAATCAAATGTGTCACTCAAATAATCCAGTTACTATTATGTCAAATTTATTTTGTTTATCAAATAACGTAAGTGGATTTCTCGTCACAGACGATAAAGATCAAAGATAAATCTTTAAAACTATATAGTTCACAACGGGTCTTTCGACCTATACCGGTGTAAGTATATAATCAAAGTTGATAATCAAAGTTTATAAGATTAGACACGATAGGATTATAACATAAGCTTAAGATTAACAAGATCGTAATTATACCAAATGCTTACTTATTGTTGATCCCAAACATAGATCGATTCCTTAGGTTGTCTAAGGTTAAATTACCTTGGATAAATCCAAAATAACTTGTTGTAGAAACTTTGTATGTATATTAAAGTGTATGCGGAATCTACACCTTAATACTCTAGAAGTAAAATCAATGAAACAGTAATCTTGAACAAACAAAGATATAACCAAACGCTCCAATATTATTAGATCAATAATACGAGTACTCTTAACTCAGTACTGGGGTTTACAACCTTGAAGCTTTTCTTTTAATCGACTTTGACAACTAAGAAGACTTATATGCAAAACTGATAATGATGTGATAATGTGATATTGTGATATCTCAACTAATTCCCTAGAGCCTCCTTTTATAGACTAAGGAGTCCTAGTCGGCTTACAATACATTCCTAAGATATCTTAATCTTTTCTAAACATAAACGTAATCTTCTAAATAAATACATTATGTATATCTTGTACATAAATATCTCAATACTTATCTTCACAAGTAATCTTGTTCTCCAAACAATCTTTATCTCTTTAATTCGTCTTTATCCTCTTGACAGTAGAAAGTCTTCAAACAGTTGTAATCCTTTCACCAGCAGCACTAATAAACATAAGCAGTAGTAACATTAGTACTAGCAGTACTAATATATACTAACAGTAGTAACTTGTACTAGCAGTCTTAACATTTACTACTAGCAGCACTAACTACTTAGCTTATATTTTAGACTTCAACACTGAGCGGTCTTAACTTCAACTAACAGTAGTAACTTTATGCTATTAGTACTAAATTATACTAACAGTAGTAACTAGCAGTGGTAACATTATACTACCAGTACTAACTACTTAGCATAATTTCCATTATGTACCTGAGCAGTAGTAACTTCTAAGAATTCATGAAATCTTTTAAGTCCCAACTATCCTCCCCTAAACTTGATGTTCATCTTCTGAATCTTCAAGTTTCTTCCTTAAAAGTCTTCATCATACTCAGGAAGATGTATTCAAACCTTTCATAGATCTTTTTGCTGTTTTACCATAAGCTTTAGCAGTTGATAGCACATCTCATTTTGATGATCAGTTTGAAGTTTCTTATTTAGCATATTGGTGATAGTTATTGGTGTGAGGGGGTATCTCTTTTCAACCAACATAAAAATGTGATGATTATCTAACCTTACAAAGTGAACTCCAGATGAATCAATCAACTTCCAAATGGTCACCCTGTATCCTTGTAAAATTCTCCATACATCACCCCTTTTGTCTGGTTCAAACATAACTTTCAAATCTCCCCGCAACACTCTTTCAAATTCATTTTCAGGCCTTATATCACCATACTTTACCTTCACTATCTTCCAAAGAGCTTCTAAGTCTTCTCTATCTATTCCTTGTAGCATCCATTTCATTGAAGAATATCTCCTAGAACTTCCATCTGCTCTTATTAACTGATAATGTACCATCATACATTCTTTATGAAGCTTGTAATCAATAATCACTGGTAATTTAGTAGAAAGTGGTATAGCATCAGTTGCTATATCTTCATCCTTTTTAATCACCAAAAGCTTCTTTAGCTCAGCTTCATCAACATCATCAACTTTCTCAACTTTATCTGACTCTTTTTCTTTCTCCACTTTCTATTTCTTTGAGGATTCTTCCTGTTGTTCTTTCCCTGCTCTTTTCCTTATCAAACAACTTTTAAATTTCATCAAAACTCTTTCCCTTTAGCTGTTTGTATGTGTATCCACCCATGTGCTTAAGATAAGTAGACATTTAAGTTCTCTTTTGTGCCTTGGTAGGAGGCATGTTTCTCTTTTTTTGTGCTCTGAGTGCAGCAAAATGTTTTCTTATTTTCTCTACTAATTCCATAAATAGTTTTCCTTTTTTCTCATCTGTCAACTCCTCTCTTTCTCATGATTGGAGTCTCTCAGCCAGCAATCTATTAGCCTCCATTATAGCTTGTGTATTTTCCCATGACTCAATCAATGTTATGTTGGCTTCTTCTTCTTGTTTCCTTGCTAGCTTTTGCTCTTCTATTAATTCAACATCCAACTTAGCTTGA
>BQNB010056040.1:0-38832 GCA_026074375.1 Tanacetum coccineum | reverse complement strand
AGGTCGAGGGTTACAATTGCATAAATAATATGTTTAAAATTAAGTTTGAATTAATAAATAAATCTCTTTTTGTTAAATTTAAATATGCTTTTGAACTTTGACTAATTCATTTTATGTTTTTAAAACAAGCTATGTATATACGGGAAACCTAAGAGTTGATGAAACCTAAGGTCCGTGAGTCACAATACTAGTCTCTGTGGGGTGTCAAAAGCCTAGTCACTTAGCCGCAAGGTTGGGATGTGCCGAGACAAAAGTCGCTACATGGGATGATCTCGCCTTCAAATTCATTATTCTAGGGTGGAACGTAAAGCATAGTATTTTGCAAAACGTTAATGCATGGTTGAAATTCAAAATAGCACAATCACTTAAGATATAGTAAATGTCGGGAGTAAAAAGTTCACAAGTTGCAAATATGAGTAGTGTTAGCATCTTTACTGATATTTAGCTGTGATTTCGTTTTAAGCATGGTTTGGAGCAAGTGAAAAGTCGGGAACGATGAACTTATCCTTTTTGGGGCATTCTCGGATAGAAATGCATCTTGTTCTATGATCCCTAACAGTTATGAAAATAATGAAAGTCGAAATATTCTAAGTTTACTTGTTTTAATAAAAATTTAAAAATGGGAAAATAGGGTGTTTTATAACTTGTGATTTCTTAACTCTCTCCACAAAAAACTTTGCTACTTTTCAAAGATTTAGTTTGGGGAATTTTTGAGGTATTTGGTTTTAAAGCATATAATATTGCGTGAGGACACGCAATCGCTTAGTTTGGGGAATTTTGTATATTGCTTGTTTTGTCTTTGTGATTGTGTAGGTATGGATAATGCAAATATCACAAGAAAATGGTCAAAACCGGACAAACACGGACACGAGAACGGATAGAGTGTACAAGAGCCGGGAGAATGCTTTCAAGGTCAACCAAGGTCAACCAAAGTCAACCATTGGTCAACATTGGTCAACTACAAGAAAACAAAAACCCTCAAATTACCCAAATGAACCCCTTGAAATAAACCAAATTGAAAAAATGGTCCCTAAGCCCTAACAGTGTTAACTCTTTAATATATAAAGAGTTAACACTCGTTATCTTCTTTATAATAACCTAAAAACAAACCCAAGCCCAAATCCAATATCCCGAGCCCAAAGTCAACGAGTAAAAAGGCCGGGTCAAAAGAAATCAAAAGCATCCTTATAAGTAAAAAAGGGGGCGCGAAATGTTGTTGTTACTGTTTATCTTCTTCTTCATTTTACCACGAGCTTAAAACAAAGGGTTAATTGCAATTGGCAGTGTGGCTCTCTAATTCAAGTAATAAGGAATGACATGGCAGAGTTTGACATCATCCAAGGTCCTCATTGGTTGAAACCCAAAAGGTCTGACACGCGGGCATGGAAAGAAACACACGGGGAAATGGATTTTTACACTAAAGTGAGTGTAAAAGAAGTACAATGAGCCTAACACACGGAATGCCACGTTGGCAATCCGTGTGCTCACTCAATTAATCCAACGGACAAAAGTTGAGATACAATGATTGGCTTGAATGAAGGGACGAGATGAGGGGAACGTCTAACAAACATGAGGACCTAGAAGCATCCTCTAAAGGCTATAAATACAAGCTCACGCTTCACACACATCATCTTTTTTTCCCGTTTTCTTTTTAGTTTTTAGTGGCTTAAGTAATTTTTCATTTAAATGTAATTTGCTATTAAGCTTTTGTAATTTCAATTTCAAAGTTTTGTAACTCATTTATTAGTTAATGAAATCAAAGTTTACAGCTTTTTGTATCAAGTAAAATCTTAGTTTTTTATTTTACTCCTTTCAGCTCTTATAACTCCAAACAAGCCTATAAAATTGTTTTGCATAGCGCATACTAGTCCATAAGCATACTAAAAGCTCTTTCCAGTCTCTAAGCTCCAATTGAGTTTCAAAATAGTCATCTAAATATACATGAACATTAAAATCATCTATTACCTTGCTAATGGGTTAAGCTTTTTGATGATGAGCTAGCAAATGGATGAGCTTAATAGGACTATTACTAAGCTTATCCTAGTGATAACTAGAGCTTGAAGAAGCTCCTTGACTTTAAAGCCATTGTTAGCTGAAGACTTTGAAATATTTTTAAATTTCAAGGGTCTCTGTAGCTTAATAATTGCAATTTGGCTTATTTTCACTTTGACTGTGCTTTGATTTGTGCTTAAATCCCTTACTTACTGGCGTTATTAAATAAGGGGGGGTGGGATGTTTGATCATCCGTTTTCCAAGTTTAGTAGTTTAGATCATAGTTTTTCATATTTTATCTTAAAAATCAATAAAAATCCAAAAATATTAGCATAACTATTAGCTTATTGATTCTGGCTTATTTGATTATTGGGTGTATGAAGTTTCATAAGGTCTGATAAAGTTATTTAACATCTGGTATATGATTTTTGAGCTCTAAAATCTCATTTTTCAAAAACTTAAAATGAAACTAGTTTGATTTTAAAGTGGAGTTTGTCATAGCATGTACTAACTACAATTAGTTACGGCTAGTGGCCATCTTGGATCTTAGAATTTTGATTTAATCTTTCAACTAAGTTTGTTATGCTAGAAATTATAGTTAGGTGTTAGAGTTAATTAGGATTTGATTAGTTAATTTGAGATAAGTCATAATATGTTAAAGTGTTATTAGAAATATCAGCTTAATTCGGTTCTAGATTTAGTTATTGCTTTAATTGCCTTTAGTTTTATGTTTTAAGTATGTTAGGATTGTTCTCTTGGGTCTGCAGCAGAAGAATTTGAGAATTAGTCACTCAAGTGCAAACTGCACCAGCAGTTTTAAAAAGACAAAAAGTCCTTTTTCAACATCAATTTTCAGAAGGTTAAATTAGTTTCTAGATCTTAATTTTCAGTTTATAATAGTTTTTTAGTCTAATTTAATAATCAGTTTTGACTTGATTTTTCAAATAATTTCATTAGCTTATCTGTCTTTAAGCTCCAAAAGTTGCCATTTTTTGTCCCTTTCAAAAAAAAAAAACTCAGATCCTACTGAGTAATTTAGCTGTTTTCAAAAGCATTTTTCATTAAGCAAATGTTTTCCAAATTCCTTTTCAAAAGCATTTCTAAGTAGCTAGTAGGTCATAGTTTTAAAGTGATTCAGATAAGACGCAGTATGGTCTCAGGTTTCATTAGGAAAACCGTTAAATTAAGCTAAAAGTGGCCGTTAAGGGGTTGTTGAGGTTCTATCAGTTTTCATAAAAAGATCTTATTTCTTACTTTATTTTGGCTTATCTGCTTATTGTTTATGGCTTATTTAGATTATTTTAGCTGTTTTATTTAGTAGAAGTCAATTTTAGCTTATTTAGTTTTGTCATTAGCTTATTTGAGCTTATTTGCTTTCTAGTGTTAAATGTAAAGTGTTTTTAAGTAGTTTAAGCTTTTCAATGTCAATTCTAGTTATTCAAATGTCTTATTTGTAGATTCTGACTTCTTATTAGATATAGATTGTTATCTGTTTTTTAGCTTACTTATCTTTCCCTAGCTTATTTGTCATTAAATTGCCCATTATTTAACTTTTTATGTGGTTTAGTTTAGTTAAAGCTTTTCCTGTCCTTATTTAGGCTTATTTCTGAGCTTATTGTAGTTTATAAAAATAGTTGTATTCACTATACACAGAAGATGTGCTTATTTTTAAGAGTTTTAAATTAAGAAAGTTATAAAAAATGGAAAAAATTAAACACTTAGAAAGTGGGAAGCCCGGTGAGCAAGCCCAGAACCCAGGACCTCAACCACACCTTCACCAAGTGTTTTAACACACAAAGCAAGTAATTCACTCCCTACCAACTGTGACCTAGGTCTTTCATTCTATTTTTAATTACAAAATATATTATTTGTATACATGTTTAAAGCCTTTTTGGTACAAAAAGCTGTTTTAGCTTATTGCACAAGCTTATATTCGATAATTCTGATTCCCACTATTTTGTCACTAGATTCCTCTTATTCTTTTTCCAAGCTACTTTCAATAATTTTTTCAGAATTTTTTATATTTAGGTTTTAGTGTTTTTAAAACATTTAGTTTTTATTAAAAAACTTTAAAAATTCAATAAAAATAGAAAAATGAATCAAAAAAATATAATTCTTTTTTAAGAAAATTATTTTTTATCAAATAGTGTTCTAGGAAAATTATTTTTGCTTCTGTAGTTAAAATGCAAGATTTCAATTTTTAAAGAACGGGATTCGTAATCCCGGTTCCACAGTTTTTTGTGCTTTTTAAGGCTCATTTTCACCCGTTCTGTTCTAGTTTTCACCTTTAACTTACTTCTTAGTCAATTAGAGTCTATTAAAAGTGGAAAATTCAATTTAAGTTTGATTTGGAAATTTAAGGGTTTTTAAATCACCATTTAGGGTTCTCGATTTGGTTTTAGTTAAAGTTTAATTTCTCGTTATGTAACGTTAGGTTAATTGTCCGTAATTTGCTTACTTTTATGATTTTAGAAAACACAAAGCATCTCTGAACCAACGTCAAATCATATGTCCCAAATAACAAACGTGTCACAATTATAATCTTCGATGTAACAAATCATCTGAGTGGCAATCCCACTCCAATTTCGGACCCTATTGTTTCTTCTTCTCCCACACTTACTTCCTTAGAAGAAAGTGATTTAATTTGGGAAGAATTCGAAGCTTATCTCGCAAGTGATTCATTTCCACCGGGGAGTGATGATACCGACTTTGACCCGGAGGGAGATCTTCGTTTAATTGAGGAATTATTAAATAATGATCCTTCATCTCCTCTCCCTCTTTCTCATAATCCATTAAGTGGCAGTACCACTTCTTCTTCTCCTGACCATTTGCTCGAGGAGTTCGCCGATGAACTCGCTCTTATTACATTTCCACCGGGAAATGATGATCTTCCTTTTGATATCGAATCCGATCTTAGAGAAATAGAATATTTGCTTAACCATGATCCTACCAAGGAAATGGATTCTATTCTCGAGGATTCGGTTGATGAGGGTAATCTTGCAGATCCTAATAACGATCTTGTTGATACCATTCCCGAGATGTTCACCGATGAACATACTCTTGATTATTCATCTCCACCATTATATGATGATGTCGATGATGATCTTGTTGAACTTGAGTCCGATAATGATAATGTTTATGATGATCCATTTGACTCCAAGGAAGATAAAATCAAAGAGTCTAAACTCTTGATTAATGAATTTGACCCCCCTAGATCAGGTGATTTCCTTCCTTCCCCCAAGTGTGACTCGGTTCTCTATGAGGATTTTTCCGAGGTTGATGCTTTGCCTTCAACCAATAACGAGGACAAAGTATTTAATCCGGGTATACTCATTCATGAGAACCTTTTTGAAGTCACTATTCGAGTAACACCGGATAAGAATGAAAAGAAGATATCCATATCTAATGCTTCTTTAATTCTTGAGGATTTTAATCCTCCTCTTTATGAACTTTCTTTCCACAAAGAAGTTCCCGGGTCCGAAACTCTACTCTCATTTTCATCCAAAAATGAGGAAAAAGTTTTCAACCCTGGGATTCTCACTTCTTAAGGAGTTCATACTTCTCTTCTTCCAGAATTATCTCATCGGGACTCTAAAGCTTTCAAAGTCATTAATATGTTTGAAAGCCTGATGGAGATTTTTCCTTGCTCTTATTGAGAGGACATCCGTATTTTGGATGTTCTGTGTCTCCATTTCTATCCCCCATGAACAACTCAATTCGGGGGACGGGTCAAGCTAAGTGACCTTAAACAAGCGATTCATGGGTGGTAACCCATGCTTATCCTAATATAATTATATAGTAGCAATGAATAAGTGTGTTGTGAGAGAGGCTCACCTCTTCCATTTTCTGTGCTTTGTTTTGTGTTGTATGTCCAGGATTGCCCGAGATTTTGAAGCCTCTCGTGCTCATGGTTTTGTCCTTCGTTCACTCGAGCTTCACATCCTCCGCTTTATTTTGGGAATCCAATATCCAAATCTTATCGACTAACGTTTATCTTTGAGCATACTTTATAAATGGCTTAGGATTTACGTAGAGACCCTTCTTAAAACATTGAGGATAATGTTCAATTCTAGTATGGTGGGATCTATCGATTTGATTGTACCTGCAGCCTTTGTTTTCACGTAATCTTGTTTTTACCACCAAAATACCAAAAAAATGAAAAAATTTCAAAAATAAAATAAGTGTTTTGTCATAATTTTTATTTTCCTGCTGGGTAGAATAAGAATAAATTTTGACTCGATCGAGCATGTTGCGCTCTAGCTTGCCCCTTAACTTTTAAACTAAGCATTCACGGATCTTTTTATTAAAGATTTTAAATTTGCGAAGAACGAAAAATGATAGAGTTAATTATTAGTTAGATGCTAAACAAGGATTAGTTGGAAATCTTAAGAGCTCATAAGTGTAGTTTGTGGCTTTTCTATCCCATAAGCTTCTAACCGGACTAATAATACGTGCTATTTTTTAAAATTAAACTCAAACCAAATTTTTTTGACATGTAGTCAATAACATTTTTGTCTTAGTTCAAATTTATACTTATATTTTCTAAAACGAGATTTTCTCTATATCATGGTAAAATAAGTTAAAAAATGAAAAAAATGAGGTAATAATAATAATAAAAACTGTGGGCTAATAAAAGTTTACTGCATCTTGCCGGCTCACAAAAAAGAGAGTATTAATTTTAAGTAAACAAACCAATAATTGAAAACGTACCCTAGTAGGCAGATTAGGTGATATGAGTGTTTGTGTTAATGCTTTTTGACAGTATGAAGGGGAGGTCACAACAGTCAAAACCGTGACTCCCTTTTAAAATAAACATTTTTATTTTTATAAATTTTTCTTTTGTGAAAAAAGCTTTACACCTGAAAAATAAGCAACTTTGTGAAGACATTTTGACAAAAATTTGAAATAAGTTAGTAAAATCTAAATTAAAGGACAGAATAGCTAATTTTAAACTTTTATACTATGAACCTAACTGATGGAATTTTTTTAAGACATAAAAAGCAAATGATAAGAAAATAAGCTGAATACTAACAACTACTAATACCTAATAAGCTAAATTGACTAAAATAATCTAATAATATGAGCTGAAAAGCCTCAAAAAGCTGAAGTGAAGAGAAGACTTAAACTAGCAGATTGACAAACAAAAGACCACTTTTTAAGCTAACTTATAGATCAGATAAGCACTAAGAATAAGGTATAGACCAAAAACAAATATTTTGACCTCCAAAGAATTCATATAAACTACTTTTAGGAAATTTGTCCTAAAAATAAGCTAGAAAAAAGGATTTAAAAACTTAACTACTAAAAACTATTTTTGGCTTTTTGATTTTCTTATTAAAACTTGCAGCTTAAAATAAGACAGATTAAGCTAAGAAAAAGGTTTAAAAACTTAAAACAAATCAACTACTTGACTCAATAAGCTAATTCAAATAAAAAATAAGCTAGGTTAAACATAAAAATAAGCTAGACCAAGGATTTAAAAATTGACAGACTACTATGAACTTTTGTTGGTTTATTTAGGAGGTTGTGTTTTTTTGTTTTTGTTTGGGTGCTTTTTTGGATTTTGGAAGGAAAAAAAAGATAAATACAGACCTAATTTTAAACTATAAAGGCAAAAGCAAGACTCAAAAAACTGAAAACAAATAAGCTTAATATGCAAAGAGCTTATATTCACAAAATCAGACCATAAATCAATCTTAAACTTATTTGAATTTGCCATTGAAAATGGATTTTAGCTTTGAAATTGAAACTTAAGAACTATGACAGATATTGTCTCAAAATTTTATTGACAAGTGCACTCTTAACCAATCTTAACTCTACTGCATAATGGACTAAAACAGGCATGAAAATTACTCTAATAAGCACCTTAACTTGTGTCGTTGTGTGGTGTATATTCTATTGATTCAAGTTTTAAATTTATATTTTGCCGACTCAACAAAAAACAACACTTTAACGGGCAGTGTACCCGATCGGTAGTAGTTTCGTGGTAAGTAGGGTGTCGATCACTGAGAGCGATGTTAAATCTATCAATTTAATTAATATCTTGGTTATCTAATCTATGTTAATTATATTCTAATCTAAACCTATGTCAGTCTAAATCCTAATTCTGATGGGAAAGGGGGGTTTTCAGCCTGAGAGACTGGCACGGTTTGGTTGGTGACAAAAGATAAAAGAGCGGTCGAACCTTATATAAGAAAACTGTATTAACAATTATTAATCCGATTAGAACGTTGGTTTGTTTATTAAATGCAATGATTTCTTCTCTCGAGGTGGCATGTCATTCTTAAGACTTAGGCGTTACATCATCCTAAGACCTAGACACATTAATTCTGTCACAATTAAAGCAGTCCGTAGAAAAATATCTATTTTCGTTATTATAATCAACTAAAGGGGTTAAAGCAATGGGATCTTTGTTAAACCCTAGCTCATAGAGACTTTACCCACTTACCATTTAATGGCAATCTATACACTAGTAGTCCACTTGTCCAACTATCCAATGAAATCAGAACGTTATTTGTTGAATTATCTAGGTCACCTACTAGTCGACACAATCAATAAACCATCGACAATATCCAATTAACTAGTTAAGGTCGAAGGGTATCCTAGACACAGACTTAGAAGGACAATACTTGTGTAACTATTATTCTAGATATATAAATTGCTATTTAGGAGCTGATCCCTGACTCGGAATCCGCTTGGTCCACTTAGCTAGATCCAGTTGAATGATAGGTCGCATATAAAAGCGCGTAAACAAGTATAAATTGATAAACATAAACAAGCACTCAACGATAAATCAAGAAATCGATATAAACAAATACCAAACATTCAGATCTTCATAATAATGGCTAATACCTGAAGGTATTAGCCTTCAAACGTCATAATAAATACAAGAGTAATAATTTAGCCAAGGTAAACTAATCGAGTTAACGAATGATACCAAAAACTGAACGATTACTAAAGTATATGGAATTACACGATGTCTCCTATGGAATTGAATACGTTGCTCGACCTCTTCTGCTCTTTTTCTCCTCTGAAAATTAACTTTTGTGGTTTAGGTATCGAGAATATGATTTAGCACCCTTAAAACTCATTTTTGAGTTTTCTATTTATAAGGTCTGGAAGTCGGTTGGATACGGCATATCCATGTATTGGATACGGCGTATTGGGGATTTCTTGGAGTAGGGACCACGTTTGATATCTTCCAGAATATTATATTGATTCCATATCTTGAATACGGCGTATTGAGTCCTCTGGATACGGCGTATTGATCTTCATTCCTTTTGTGGTCTTTGGTGAGTGCAGGCACGGATACGCCGTATCTTCCTTGATGGATACGGCGTATTGGTCTTTAGAATAGTAATCTTTAAAATATCTTCATTTAAGCTCCAAAATGCGCGCCTTTTGCTAAGTTTCACCAATTACTCCATAATTACTGCAATTCTCAAATATAAACGATTAAGTAACAATTCTTTGCAATAACTATACAAAATGGGTTAATATCATAGGATAAATGATGCTATAAAATAGACGTTATTTAATGTCATCAAATATCCCCCCACTTGAATCCTACTTGTCCTCAAGTAGCCTTTAGAAGTTTATAAAAATGTATCCTTTAAGGATATTTTCTGTTAAAGCACTTATTCGATCTATTACAAGTACACAACCAAACACCTCACAAAATAGGAAGATGAAAACACTCAAATCACTCAACTAATCTATGTGGTAACATGTAACTAATTCACTCAATTGCTCGGTCGTGACGAGTATTCTATCATAAGCTTGGCAAGGATACGCATCTCCGCCACTAAATCCAAGGAGTAACAAGTTTATAAAGGTAAATATGGGTTTTTTTTTATGGAAAGGCTTACGGTTTATCATTCTACAATGTTTCACCAGAAGTACCATTCCAACAAGGCAGCTGAAGCATACATACACACCCGGAACGCCGGGATAGACATGTGTGTTCGATCACATCCCCATTCGAATTTAACCAACGGTTAGGATGAAGAATGATATAGGGTAGGAACATTCTAACTTTTACCAAAAGTCGTAAACCAACAAGGCAGCTAAGACATGCATACATGGCTGTAACGATGGAATAGACATGCACGCTCGAACAAGTCCTCATTCGCATAAAACCAGCAGCTAATCATCAGGTGAGAGGGAAGTAAATTGTTGTTAAATAAAAATCAAGAAACAAATAGATTAAGACTTAAGATACAAGTTGCTAGACACTTATTTCCTGACCGTTACCATGATTAAGATACAACTATTTACAACGTCTTGATCATAGATCAAAAACAACAACCTAAGTTGGCGTTCCCGTAACGATCAACTTCCCAATCATCCTAAAACTTTACATACTTTACAAGGCAAGTGGCGATATCTTCTACTTTGTACAATACTCTATATCGTTGATTTTTAGACGTATCAACGAATAATCGATCCTTCGTATAATTCCTTTGGAAATGCTTTTTACGAAATGATTATCTTCAAACTTTTTTTTAAACAATACTTCAAATCTCGATGTAGTTTCACAAGCTTCACCATCATAATAATTCCGGATAATTCCTTTGGTAATTTCTTCGTTCTTCGGTTTTACCAATAACTATGACGGTAGTAAAATCACATGAGCTTTGACTACTAATATACATTCCCATTTGCAATGTTCAAATTTCCAACCGCGCCAAAGATTGAAAATGACACAAGACTCAGAAAATACAAACTTTACACTTTAAGCAACTAGAAACTATAAATTTAAATTTAATCTAACAGGATAGGTTAAGGTGTAAGGGTGTAATGAAACAAATAGTTGGTGTAAATTCCTAAAGGATTGGCTCTACGGGTTGTTCTAGTGGATCATCACTCTAAAGATGAGAGTGGAAGGGTTTAACGGGAGGTTAACTAACTGGTGTAGTTAGTTAATAAACAACATGTATAGGCGATTTGGTTGTAATCCTAAGATTTACTAGTTTAAACAAGTTACTCCAATTAAATCCATAATACTCATTATTGTGGTCTCGAATAGATATACTAAGACAAGTTCTAAAGTCTACAACATCACTAGCACACTCATATTTTGTGGATTTTGGGTAAACATTTGGAAATGGAAAGGTTAGATCCTCACAATATCTAACAATAGTTATTGTGTGCGGGTTATGTAACAAGTAATTTCACAAAAGTATGCTTGAATTTTTTTTAAAATTTACGCATAATTTAAGCTTTTTATTGTGAAAAATAGGACAAGTAAATATTCTAATTCCATCCCACCACTTGAATTATAAAATATTCAAGTGTGGTTTAGTGTTGCTAGGACTTCACAACAAAATGGAGTAGCGGAAAGGAAAAATAAAACACTAATAGAGGCTGCTAGGACTATGCTAGGTGATTCAAAGTTACCTACTACCTTTTAAGCTGAAGCAATTAATACTGCTTGTTATGTATAAAATAAGGTATTAGTAATTAAGCCTCACAACAAGACCATTTGTAAACTTTTTCTAGGTAGAAAACCTGCCTTAAGCTTCATGAGACCATTTGGGTGTCCTATTACAATCCTTAATACCATAGATCATCTAGGTAAGTTTGATGGAAAGGAAGATGAATGGTTCTTTGTAGGATACTCTACCAATAGTAAATCATTCAGAGTATTCAACAGTAGAACTAAGATAGTTAAAGAGAACATGCATGTCAAGTTTAGTGAGGATACATGTAATATTGCAGGAAGTGGACCTACTTGGCTTTTTGATATAGATGCTCTAACAAAATCTATGAATTATGAGCCAGTTGTTGCAGGGAATCAATCTAATGGTAGCACAGGTACAAAAGCATGTGATGATGCAGGAAAAGCTAGAATGAAGACAGTACCTGGCAAAGATTACATACTGCTACCATTATTGACTCAAGATCCATCATTCTCTTCTAGTTTAAAGGATTCTCCTGATGCTGGATTCAGACCATCAGGGGAAGAGGAAAAGAAGGATGCTAAAGATCCAGAGAATAAAGATAGTGAGGTGCCAAATACAGAGGAGCCAAGAGTTAATCAAGAGCAGGATGCAAATGTCAACAACACTAACAATATTAAGACTGTTAGTCCAACTGTTAATGCTGCTGACATAGAAAATATTGCTGCTGATGATAATATAGTTTATGAATGTGATGATGACCCAAACGTGCCTGATATGTGCTTAATTACACATATCTTTTACCTCTAAAAACGAGCTTAAATGACCAAAAACAGACAAAAATTGCCAAATAGTGACTGTCAGTCTTATTCCAATACAAGAAATTTATAAGGATAATCCCTTGAACAAATCTTTAGAGATATACTTTCAGGACCGCACCCTTAAACCAGGATGAAATGGACAAGAGTTGATTGTACCATGGTATGTTTAGTTCTGTGCAAACAGAGGGATACATTAAAGATTTTAGTATTGTTTTGTTTGCTGTTTCTTATGACAATCTAGTGCACAAAGGTTATATTAAGATTACAAGACATCTAAGCTGGATAGAAAGCTATGCAAAAAAGAGCTTCAGCAGTTCAAAATTACAATAGGTTTGGACTTTGAATTGGATTTACATATGGTAAAATGAGCTATTGGTTTTACTTAAAGGGTGTACATGAACAAGGAAAGATAAAAGAGGCTTTGTAATCAGGAAAAGGCTAGGTGTTTATCATGGAACGCTCAAGAAGTGGGAATTCGAGTATGATGTGGTTTTGCTTAGTTGCTAGAATTAAGCGATTAGGTTATTCTTAGCCTATGCTCATTTAAAGCTTTAGTTGTGTATAAGATGGTATGTACAGAGTGCATTCTATATGGAAGATGAAGAGGAGAGTTTTTGTTGTCAAACTTCAGGGTTTTTTGAAAGACTCCAGAGTTTCGCTGAAAAGTTTATTAAGGTAGAAAAAGGCATTAAATGGTCCTTCATCAAGTCCTAGTGCTTGGTTAGGGGACTCTATATACCTTATTTTATTGGACAATGATTTCAGAGGGCAGATAGATAAGGACTTTGTTCATTTAAAGAGTCAAATTGTGAATATTCTACTAGTTAAAGTATATGGAGATGATATCATTTTTGGATTACTAAGAGAGTTTATGCACGAGTTTGAGAAAATTAATGCATAAAAAGTTCCAGATGAGCTTTATGGGTGTGCTTACTTTATTTTTAGTAGGAATACAGGTAACACAAAAAAGAAGATGGAATTTCCATCAATCAAGACAAGTTGTGGATGAAATCTTGATGTCACAATCAAACTATTTAAAATATAGTTTGGGTTTTCAAAATGTGAAGACAGCAAGTGCAACCTATGGAAACTTCATAGCCATTGCTAAAATAATGCAGAACCTAAAGATGTTGATGTTCACTTAATAAGATCATTGATTGGATCATTGATCGTACCTAATTATTTAGGCCTTGATATATTGTTTGTTGTATGTGCTTAGTGCAAGATTTCAAAGTCACACGAAGTTTTACTTTCCTTGTTGTGAAGAGATATTTTAGATATCTTAAGAAGGTTCACCTAAATTGGGCTTTGGTATCCTAAGGACTCACTTTGACTTGGATGCTTAAACTGACAGTGTCTATGATGGTATAAGCTTCTTTTATAATTTTTCGTGTATTGCTTGAATATGTTTTTACCGCTTGGTTGCATAAGTTTTGTAGAACGTTTAGATGGGGATGCAAGTTGTCTGTTGTTTTATTTAAAAAATGGCCTTTTTGTTAAGTTGCAAGTTTTAGTTAGGAAATTTACAACACGGAGCGTGTCATTTTATTAGGAGGATATTGATTCATGGCAATGTAAGTAGCAAACTATTAGTTGCCAACTCTAATAACTGATAGCAGATTATGTAGACTGCATCTAGTTGTTGTGGACAGGTGGTTAATGGTTTCTGAATCAAATGTTGGGATTATGGATATAATTTCATGAAACCAAGATTTTCAGTTGACAATGAATGCTCCTTCTTTCATTGTTAAGAATCCAGTGTTTCACTAAATGACTAAGCACTTTAGATTAGACATCAACTCCATCAGCGATTCATATGATAAGAGATTAATTTTCAAGTGTATCGATTCACATGATCGACATTGTTGTATGTTTTTCTCATTTTTGCCCCCCCAAAATACCCCTTAATTAATATTTATACCACAAAATACTACAACGCTACCCACTCACCTCCAACAATAACGATCTGCTACATACTCTCGTCGATAGTAGATGTGTGTGACTAGTTTCCAACTCTCACCTCCCTTATGCTCCGGCTCTCATCTATATTACTACAATCCTCCCCATCATAACTAAAATTATCAACTTCTTCTTCACCCCATTTATTTTACCCAAATCTTACTACTCTCGTATCTAGACGAGATGTGTGTATCGTCCTCCCGCGTCGATCCCCCTCACGTGCTAGGAAATAGAACACACTAATACCATAATACTACATACAAAAAAGGCTCTCTCGCGTCGCATGACGCGCTCGCTCTAGTGGTGAGTACATGTGTGTGTGTGTGTGTGTGTGTGTCCTAAAGTCACCATACATCTCTCCCACTCATATATCCATAACCAATATTATGAATGACTAACCAACTGTGTGTCTAGATCACATCCCACGCTATACATGTGTGCCACTCTCCTCGCTCAATATAATAATCTTGTTACCGTGACCACTCGTGCAACATCTCGTCAACCCTGCCAGTGACACCACAACACAAGTGCTCTGCTAGATATCAATCGCACACATACCCGATAAACCCCTCAGCATGTCTAGACATCAATTCAATTCTGTATCAAAGAACCACCGTGCTCACACTTCATGTAAGCCGTCGACACGTGTGCTCTATTCTCGAAAACACGTGTGTGTGTACCCTGCCGAGTGTCTGTGTCTCTCCTATCATCAAGTCCCCAGAGACTCACGCCTAGAGTTCAGACATACAGTATACACGCTCTAGCCACACGTGCTTCTCTATAGAGACGCGCTTCTCAGCCTAGAGCTACCTACTTGCCTCTTACTGTGTTCCACGACAGTAAGTTGCGCACAGAGCCCATGATCCATAAAATATACGTAATGTGTCTGCAACGCAAGACCAGCGTATCGATATGATCCGACGAAAAGTGTGGTGCGCCTGTAGAAATCTCAGTGAGAACGCATGCCGCGACCACGCCATAGTAGTAAATAGACATAGCTATATACGACGGTAAATGCCAGTACGAGCATATGATGAGAATGAGAAAGTAGTCAAGAAATGTCAGTAAATGTCTCTCGGAGATATGCAGAAAGACGTCAGCGCAGAGAAGATTGAGTTCACTAGTGACTATGTCAGCAGAGAAAAGTGTGTCGTATGATGCTGGATATTAGCGCGCGAGACGCGCGGCATGGCCGTTATGGCTGTAGATGACGTCTGAAGTGTAGTGTTGTGTGATTCACACTCGTAGTATCAGTATATAATGTTAGATCGAAGCATTGATGGAATGGAGTGACTCTAGTTGAAAGCTAGAATATGGAATCCTAGATAGTGCTATGCTGATTTACTGTGAGAGCAGATGTATGAGGAAGATGTTGAGGAAGCTAGAGTTGTTAAACCATGATTCAATTACTTAAACTATGATTTGCCAAAAAAAATACACTAAGTTAATCCTCAGAATTTTTTGAATGTGTGATGGCATCTTGCCCAAAAAGTTTCAATGAAAGAGATAAACAAGGCTCAATCTACCTGTTACTAGAAAAAGCAAAGTTATGTTTAGTGATATACAGGAACTTCTTCTAGCAACACACAGAAACACAAAGTGCACTAAAGAGTTAACAGAATAATATCCATTGTGCTTCCTCTAAGAGTAAACAATTCATTGAAGCAAGCAGATCAAGCTAGAAGCTATGCAAAGAAAATAGGTTCTGCCTGCTAAGGAAGGTGAATAAGGAAGGATGTTGAAGTAGACTCTAGGACATATAAGTCAGTTTGACAAAAGTGTATACGATTGATTCCTAGCATATAGCTCTAAGCGTGTGTATTAATTTGAATCTGAATCGTGTGCAAAAACTTGTAACAAAAGTGTAACTCTGCAAGTACTGGAATGTGTGTCTGTTAAAATCTTAAGGTCTGTGATGCTACCCCCCTGTTAGAATTGTCTTGAATAACGAGAAACAGATCTGGAACCCAAAAGGAGAAAACTGTGTCTGATAAAAGTTTTAAACAAGACAAATAGAGATCTGGAACAAAAGGCAAAACTGTTCTGATACAGGTTTGTACAAGACCTAAGCGGGTTTGGAAAGCTACGGGAAAAAAATATTTTGGCAGATATTGGTTATCCCAATGGAGCCCCCAGGAAAGAAACTCACCTTATGGAAAACTTGATTGTGTTCTCAATGGAGACCCACAGGAAAGAAATTTGCATTAGGCGAAATGTGCCGCATTTAACTAAGGCTTTTGTGAATGTTCTATCTATCATGCTCACCAAAAGGACCCCAACATAAAAATTGGGCGAAACGATATTTCCAACTCTCCCAAATTAACTAGTTTTCAAATGCAGGGTGCCTGTGACTGGTCATGCTTTGGTATTATGGACTCAGGCTGCTCAAAAACATATGAGGGGAATGTTCAAGTCAAGATATTTTGTGGTAAATGTTTAATCGTCAGTCAGTTCTGGGAATGGATATTAGGAGCTATCATGGGTTATGGAGATTAATGTTATGGGGTGGACAGTGTGATCTCAATGGAGTATACTACGTGGATGGACTTAGACAAATTATTCTCTGTATGGCAATTTTGTGATTTCTGATCTTGAGTGGGCCTTCAAAAAGACCTATTTTCTTTGTTCGTGATATTATGGTACAGATATCCTTAAAGGTAGTCGTGGAACCAATATTGTACACGAATCGATTGATGAAAGGATCGTAGTCTTCTACGATATGCTTGCTGTCCAAAGCTTCCCATAGTCCAATTCTTGGTGGTGGAATCGTGTTTCAAACTATTTAAACTTCGCACGATAATATCTTGCTCGTTTGATTGGTTAGAGGTCTACCAGACTGATGAAGTTTGAAAAGGAACTCATCTCTTGCTCTGCTAGTCACTAGGAAAAAAAGCAAGATGTTCTCCCACCGGGCAAATCTGTAAAATACAAAATATGGTAGTTCTTCATACCCTTCACATGGATCTGTGTAGTTCACTTTGAGAGTCCAGAGTATTAAAGGGAAGACATTACATCCTTAGTAATCATGGCATGACTATTCATGAGTCACCATGGGTACTAGTTATTGTGGTAAAAGATGAAACTCCAGGAGTTTGTCACCTACTTTCGTTAACGCTAAATACAGGTTTTGGCATGGCCTCAACAAAACCGTCAGATTCATCAGACACAGATAACGGATACGGATTTGTCAGCCAAGTTTATGTCTGAAATACTATGAAGGTGTTGGCTAATATTTCATAAAAAGTTGTTTGTGAACTCCTTAACCAAAAACTGGGGTTGTTGGAATGTCGTAATCGTTCTCTGGTGAAGCAGCCGTATAATGTGATTTCTCGAAATGCTCCATGTTTCTCTATGGGCAGAAGCTGTAGCACTCGCTTGTTACACCAGAATCGATTCTCACTATTTCGATACTCGTCACACAGAAAAACCCCTTATGAGCTTGTACATGAAAAAGATGCCATCGATCTTACATTTTTTCGTGTATTTGGTGCTATGACTTGCTTAAATTTTTTTTTTTCACCTACAAAACATGATAGCTGATGATCTCAAGGTAAATTTCAAGCAAAGCCGACATTGGGATTTTAGTTAGATATGCTCATTAGCAGGGAGGGCCTATAGAATCTTCAACAAAAGACTCGTCGATTAAGGAAACGTACACGTCAGTATTCGATGAGATCATCAGTCAATGGCTCATTTCCCATCAATTCGGACCCGAGCCTCTTTCATCATGACCACTGGACAACTATAATCTGGGCGCGCTCACACCTAACGATAAAGTGACTGGAGATGTTATTTCAAACAATGTTGGATGAAACTTGAACATCTTCGAGTCATCGAACCAGTACTTTACTGTGTACTGAGAATTACTACGCTCACATTGTTCCACAGGTCCATCTTTGTCTAAACAATTGCTCAAGAGGCACCGTCAACAAGTGCTTCATCGTCAAACATCCGATTATACCATCAATCCAGTCCAACATCCAAGAAATTATAGAAGAGAACCCACTCTAGGAAGGACAACTCAATCAATTACAATGTTCTTATCCTTAAAAGGAACCTGATGTAATGGGGATCCAGGTTCGGCACAATCTTTATCTGGAAGTTATTCAGTCAGTACTCTATCCAGTTAATTACCCAAAAGATCCATATCAGAGATGGACCAAAGATCATCTATGGGATTAACATAGTTGGCAATCCCTCTCGTCCTGATATCTTCAGAGAAAGTTACATACGTCCATGCTTTGTGGTGCGTTTCCATACTGAATGTCCAAGTCGAAACCAAGAAGAACTACAAAATGGCCGTGATAGAAGGACTATGGTTTCAGACCATGCAAATGACAATTCACGAATTTGATCGTCTTGAAGTATGGGAATTAGTACCTTCGCCCAATCTTTGTTATGGTTTATCGCTCTCAAGTGGTCATCTACAAGTGAAGTGTATGTAATATGGTTGAACTTACTTGAAAAAACAAAGCTTCGGTTGTTGCAAAGGGATATTGTCCTGAGGAAGGTATTGACTATGAAGAATCGTTTGCTCACAGTTGCACGGATAGAGGCCATCAGAATATTCATTGCCAATGCTGCAACAAGAACATGTTCTTCTACCAGATGGATGTCAAAATGCTTTTCTGAATGGTGATCTTCAGATGAAGTCGTTGTCGTCAAAACTGATGGTTGTAGACAAGGAAAATCCTACTTAGTCGATGTCTGAAGAAAGCTCTTTATTGCTTTAAGCATAGGCACCATAGCGTGGGTTGAACCACAATCTCAAATGTTCCTGTTTGGCCAATAAATTTCTTCATGGGTGCAGTAGATCAAGCATTAACACGCAAATCAGGGCATACAATTCTACGTGAGTTCAAATATACGATAGATGACATCATTTTTGCTCAACAGATCATAATGCGTGTAACACTTTCTTCAAAAGATTGAGCTCCTCATTTCAGATGTCGATGATGGGACAATGTCATTTTCGTAGGACTACAAGTGTTCTCAATACGTACGAAGGCACTCTTTATTAACCACGCAAATTGATCTCGAAACATTAATGAAATATGATGGATCTCTTGACCCTGTCAGATACACCCATTGGTGGATAGATTTAAAACTGGTTTTATGAGGATCTCATGGGATTCAAGTGACCAGACTCGATTCAGAGGAAATGGTTGGATCCCTGAGGTACCTTACAGCCAGTAGACCGACTTGTATTCGTCCGTTATACGTTTGCATGTGATGATAGATATCTGGCACGCCTAACAACAAAGCACCTTGTAGCTATCAAATGTGTTCTTTCGGTACTTGAAAGGAACATTAATGGGTATGTGGTATCGAAAAGACAACGCCATGTGCACTCAACAGCTATATGCAGCTGCTGATAATGCGGAGGTTAAAGATTCAGAAGAAGTGCATCGGAAGTGCGCAGATTCTTGGAGATAGATTGGTTAGTTGGTATCAAAGAAGACAAGAAGCACATGGGCATATCAATACAGAGCTGAATACATCGCCATGTCGGATGTTGTGCTCAAATCTTTGTATGCGATTCATGCTCAAAGACTACGGACTTTAGGTCTTCAATAAAATTCTCTGTACTGCTGATAACAAAGTGTATTGCTCTTTGCTGTTCAAACAAAGTCCTCACACTCTTCGCTCTATAACAAATTGAACATTCGGCTACATTTCTTCGATGAGCAAGTGGACAATTAGGGGAGTGGTTAACCTTACTTCGTGGAAACGAATTATCAACTTGCAGACATTATCACCATAATGCATTACCAATTTAGGAGAACTCGGTTCGGAGATTTCTTCTTTCACGCTAGGATGAAGAGATTGACCCTGAAAACTCTTTCAAAAGGCTCTATGAAGGAATCGAGGCTGACGTAAACAAATGCCTTACGTCGTATCCTTTGTAACATTAGTTAAAATAAATAAATAAAAATAAAAAATTTAATAAATAAGTCTAATAAAATACTTAGGAAATATTTTAAGTCATTTGGAATTACTAAAAGGCTTGCAATTACTTCAAATTGCAACCCGGTTTAATGTCTGGGCATGGATTACTTTATATCCATGCGTTATGGGAGTAGAGTAATACAATGGTGATGGGGGAGCTGTTCGCCTGATCTTTTCATCTCAATCAACGACTACAGCTCTTTCAATAGAAACCGGGTCGTTGTTTGAGGGGGAGAGTGAATGTGAAAAAATCTAAGGGGTTATAAAAGACTGTGGGTTGCTATAAAAGTCTAATCTTAGATGGTTGTTGTATTCTAATGGGTTAATATTTGAAGGGGAGTTAATTAATTTTAACTCAAAGGTCCAAAGTTATCTATTGTTGTAATGTTTAGGGTGTAAAAAGCATTTGCTCTTTGTTTCCTAGCCTTATTAACCAATAGGGACTAAGTTGGCCAATTGCCTAATCTTAGAAATGCCTTAGAAATACTTAAAACAAGAAATAAAAGAAGATGGAAACCAAAGGGACCAAATCTGCCAAGTATGTAACTTAGGAGTATAAAAGGGCGGCGAGTTGCCATTTGGTCAAAAGTTTCAAAAATCGGTCAAAGAAAAAAACACACACACACACTCACGCAACTCGCCGCCAAGAACGATTTCTCAAATCGCCGATTTTCAGTGTTTCTTGCAAAGAATACGATGGCAGAACAAAATGTTCCCGCTCAACCTCCTACAAGAACAGATGAGCAGATTGTACCTCGCTCTCAGTGGTTAACAATCGGGAAAAGCAACCTACTTTTCAATGCACAAAAGATTCAAAAGAACCCCATCTTTCAGATATCCCCCCCCCAATTGCGGGGACAACCTGATAATACCAACTTCTTCCAATGCTTACACTGCCTCAGCAAATGTCCTAGCTATCTACCATCGCAACATTCTGGAAATGATCATATAACGAGAAGACGGGGTCTATAGTTGTACAAGTTGATGAACAATGGTTTCGAACTAAGTGGCTGATCTTCTCAGAAAGCATTAACGATATAACTCCTTCCTAGTCAACCCAACTCACCCATTTTGAGTTACCATCCGTCTGGTGACACGGTGATTGATTTTGTTAAGAGCTGGATATCCGGAACTTGTAGAAATTGTCACCAAAACGGGTAAAATTATGTGTACAACTTGAGGGCAATTCTATCCTTGCTCAACCAGTGCTTGACGGGAAAAAATACTTCTGGCAGTGACAAAAAAAAAATTGTGTACCAGACACTAGTTCGCAAATTGCTTGTGGGAATCATCACTCAAACTAATGTTGATCAGCAGATGCTAATATGGGAGAGAGTTTATCAAGGGATCCCAGACATTTTTCTCACACAAGAGCAAGCCCACAAAAGCCAGCTAAGAACCAAAGAAAAAGTAACAGTCCTCTCCTCATCCTTTAGACGGATTTTCCAAAGTGATAATCTACTACTTGGCAAGTAATAACAACATCCATCGACATCTTGATTCTGCTGTTCATCACACTGAGATGATTATGTCTAGGAAATCTCAAGTTTGTCCCTAAGTGTGAGTCAGTTGAAATGTTTGGAATGGCAATTCCCGATCCACCCTTGATAACAATAGCCATTTCACAATCACGTATTTAACCAGTATCTGAAAATGGTTGCTGAGAATACAAAGAAAACCCCTCAAGAAAGTGCAAGCGTGCAACCTGCAACAAAGCGTGCTACACCCAAAAAGCCTACATCCACCACACCAGTCAAACAAACCAAGCCAGCTCCTCCTCCGACAAAGAAACTTTCCAAGCGTAAGCTTCCACAGAAAGTTAGAAAGGGAAAGCCTGCTTTCCAACTTGTTGACGAAGAAGATGAAGCTCAACAAGAATCTATTCCTCAAAGAGAAGATGATGATCCTGATCTCGAACTAGCTAAGAAGTTGAGTTTGGAAACACCTCAAGAAAAGGGAGAAGGAGAAGGTGATGATGCTGACCTGGAACGGGCTATCAAGCTTAGCTTAGATCCGGCCTTTCTGCCACAAGGTCGGGCACCTGTTGGAGGAGTGACGATTCAGGATCCAGTGACAGAAGCAACTCCCAAACTGATGAAGTATGGGAAAGGGAAAGGCCGTTGTAAACTGAAGAAACAAGTAGCTCATTTCCCTGATCGATCTGTCAAGAAAAAAGAACTACCGATCAGTTTTTTATCCTTGTTAGGCTGATCAAACTCCTCCTATCTCACAGTAACTGGAAACCCTCTCCTCAACCCGATGAACCACATCAGAGAAAGTGATCCATGAATCTTCATCAACGTCTGATTCAGAAAGAACTGAAAGTGAAACAGAAGCCGCTGCTCCTAAAGGTGACAAAGATCAAGATGAAGTAGACACGTCTACAGTAACATCAGGAGTAAGCATTCCTGTCTCAGACCCTGAAAAAGCACATGAGGCTCTGGCTGGACCAGACCCTGAGCCCATGAAAGAAGACCAGACTAGATCAGCCTCTGAAAATTACAATTTTCTCTTGCGGGACCAAACCCGGAGCACATGATGATGAATTCCTCGGCCACAGACACCTACCCAAAGTTCATGAAAACCTAAAGCTCCTAACAGAAGATGTGGTCATCGTGATAAACCAGAAAGTCATTCTGGTTCTATGTCTTCCATGAAAAATCTCGATGACACTTTTAACTTTGGGGATCAATTTCTTCATGACAAACCAACCGAATATGATCAAGAGAAATCCAAAGCTAGAGAGGAGTCTGATTCCACTATACCTGATCCTAGTCATCAGACAGTAACATCAAATCCTCCAGTGATTGCTCCCTTCACAGATGTCTCATCTTCAAAGCCGTCATTACTGGTTACTCCTCCACCAATCAACACGGAAGCTACGAACATCAACCACATCGTCTCCTGAAATCACTCCATTCATCACCTTCAGCTAAGAGTGGCAAGATGGAACAAGAGATCTAGTAAAGAAGACTGATCTCTCTGCTGATTTTTGGCTTCAATATAAGAATCCCAAGTTCCTACGGCTTGTTGAAAATTATCTAGGAACATAACTTGATGATGCCTCCTTAAAGGTTCTTGAACGATATCACTACAGATATTAATCGAGAATACTCTGTGTTGCCCTGGCCCAAGTCTGTCAAGAATCAAAATCTAAAAGAGTCCGAAGGAGTTATCAAGCCAAAAAGGAACAAGGTGAGGTAACACTAAGATTCAACTTACTCCATCAGGTCAACTGATAAAAGTGAATCTTGAAGAATTGGATCTAAAGAGGGGCTCTCTTCCAGACACATGAATAAGAATCAAGTCCTGCAAATAGAAATACGTGCCAACTAGCCCGTCTATACCATGCTCCTTAAGAAACTTTTGATAACAGATGAAGATGGCCATGGATAAGGAAGGTGCAGACAAGGTTTAAAGAACCACAAGAGATAAGCATGATAAAGATGATATGAAGACGATGTGATGAGAAGGCCTTCAGCTGGATCAAACCAGGGTAGATCAACAAGAGGAGAGACTGATTCTGCCGCTTCTGGGTCAGCTAAACTCCGCCGAAAGCTGATTGACGCAAAGTTCAAAGAAACCAAGGGATCTGAGGCATCTCTCTCCATAACAACCATCAACTCACTCTCAACTGATGGCAGATCACTGACCCAAGAGAAAGCTGGTTGACCTTCTTCGATCACACAGATCTGATCCCAATCAAAAACTCTGAACAATCTTCAGATGACATTTCAATGCAGGATGAAGGGAATGACTCAGATATGGAGGACACGGACAACGCTCACATTCCCAAGGTGTCGACCACTACGTGGTTTAAGCCGATTCCAGAAAGCGAGAGACCTGCTACACTGAACATAACTGGGCAAATGCATACGCCCAACAACGTTTAAAGTTCCAAGAAAACAAGCTCAAAAAGACACGTATGATATTGGGTCGTTTTCATAGCAAATGTTCTGCAGACGAACAGGAAAGAAGAAGCTCTGCAAAGCTGATTTAGAAGGTCCAGCTTTCAACCTTGTTAAAGCCTTTCACAAGAATAATGTCTTTCTTCAATATCAGATGGATAAATGCCATAAGCTGCTGACAAATAAAGTTGATTGAGTAATCCTGAGGTCATCAAATTCCTGAGAAATATATATGAACCACTTGCCTTAAGGGAGACCACCCAGGTCAGGTAAACTATTCAACCAACAATTCTTCTTCAAATAAGGATCGGAATATATGCTGACAGTGGACAAAGAGCGAAAAATTGCCTTATCCAATCCAAACTCAAAGTCGCTCGTTACCTAAACGTTGCCTTGAAGAATAGTTCCATCGTTGGGTTGAGAGAACCCTAATAACATCAGGTGCGGTCTAGGGCAACATCACTCACTGAGTTTAGAGGAAGGAATTCTATATCAACAAACACAGTGAGTCCCTCTGATCGAGTGAAGCAGTCAGACGGCAGATGCGAAATTCTCAGTGTGATCAGTGTCAAGGTATTCGAAAAATACAGATACAACTACCTAAGAGAAATAATTCTACGCCGTGCTGATTACCAAGAGTACAAGATCTCAGAAAAGGATTTCAAAAATCTTCATCCAAATGATTTTGAAGATCTGTTCCTACTCAATATTCAAGAAAAGCTCAACCATCTGCCCAAGACAGACAAGACTAGTCTTCACACAGCAGTCAACATGTGGATAAGAAACCCTGGGTGAACAGAATCGTGTGGAGACTTACAGCTCGGGGAATTGAAAGTTTTACCAATCAAAGACAACCACTTGAAACGTCCTAATTAGGAAGCAGCCTGACATTACTTCAAAGAAGACTATAGATCGTACCCTAAGCGGCAAGAGCAGTTGACTAAGAGACAGAAATGATCAAAGACAACAAGATGAGGCTGAATGACTTCACAAGTTTAGTGATAGGACATTGACAAGAGTCATGGAAAAAGCTAGACCAAATGGTTACAGACTTCATCTGTATGAGTACCAATAAGGGCAATCATAGACTAGGAAGTGTGTCAAAGATGACAAGCGAAGAAAAGCAAAAGACTTTCATCACTGCAATCGAGAAAAGCCTACAGATCAGAAGGATTCTATCGAAGTCTAAGAAAAGCTTGTTGGAGAGGAAGAAAAGATATTGACTACATGCCTGATCAAGCAGAACAACGTGACGACATCCTCGTTTACAATAAAAAGGTTAATTTGTGCTCTTATTAAGAAAAAATATATCATGTACATTAGTACTATTAATTCCCCCTTTCCTTTTGATGATTAAGTGTAGGAAGTAATTATATCACCTCAGACGATTGAGGGGGAGCAGTTATATGTCTCCTACACGTCTTACGAATTAAAGGCCACCACTTTTCTCCCAAATTTATAAACATATTTAAATCAATCTGATATCCACATGTCAAAGGGTTTAAATATTTGATAAGGGAGAAAATGCTGATTAAAATATTGTAAAAAATAAGTTGATTATTTAGGACTCATAATATACTCCGCCCAAACGTGCTAAACAATTTTGAATACCGAAGCACATTTGAGGGGGAGCGTTTCTGAAAAATCTCAAAAACGATCAAGGTACTAAACGCTTGGATATTTATATCATAATTCCTTAATTGAATTTTTCAATCTTTTTATGAATAGAGAACGGTACCAAAAGACAGACTCATGTATTTTACTTAATCAGAGTAATAAGGTTGGTAAGGTTAGTACTATTCCCAATGAATCCAGCCATAAACCGAGGGATCATAACCCAGGACAATCCACTCGTTAGTTGTAAAGTCCCTTACTATGAACATGAAAAAGGGGAGTAAAAGCGAGAATAAGGGAAAAAGTGACACTGAGATGGAGCTAGTACTAGGAATAAACCCAACAAGGTTTCTAGGTCATGAAAGTCTCGGTAAAGCACTGAAGGGGTTGAAGAATAAAAAGAATCAAAAGATAATGGTGATAAAAAAGGAGCCCTCAACCAGTCTTCACTAGGCAGAAACCGGGGTTCTATTCATAGCTCCAGAATCACCTAAGGTGATGCTTACATATGAAGAAATACGAGCCTTTAAATCAGTTAAGAACCAAAAACCAAAAATCTTATGTGTGTGTTATCCGATATCTGTCAAAGCTAGCAGTACTAACTTCTTTTATCGGACAAGGCTAGCAGTTGTAATTGCTTCTAGCAGTACTAACTTCCTTTAACCCAAACAGTATTAACATAGGAAGCAGTATTAACTTTATTGAACCCGAGCAGTATTAACTGCTTAAATTCAATAGCAGTATTAATATCATGAAGCAGTATTAACTTTTTAATCCCAAGCAGTAGTAACTAACTGCTTTTACCACAAGCAGTAGTAACTGCTTTTTAACGCTAGCAGTATTAACCAACAATAATAACAGTAGTAACTGCTTTTATACCTTAGCAGTATTAACTCATGACTTACTACTGTTCTTCCATACTAGGCAGCACAAAGTACATTAGCAGCATTAACCATCCTTGACAGCATTAAGTATGTACTTGAGCCCTAGCAGCATTAACTGAGTCGAGCAACACTAATTTAAACAAACAGCAAAAACTATATCCAAGCAGCATTAATCTTCTTTAACAGCATTAACTTTGTATACAAATCCAACAGTAGTAACTGCTAACCCTAGCAGTAGTAACCATCCTATTACCAGTTGTATACCAGCTGATCTAGATCATTGCCTTGAAAGTTTCCATGTCTTCTGATTTAAGCACGATAATGATCAAGAATAACATTAACATCCTTCTCTTCCAAATCATGACCACCATAGATACCATTAGTGCAAACCCCAACTTTATACAATCACGGCTTATCAAGAAAACCCTAAAAGAGTTTGAATGAATTCATACCAAGCCGTGTATACACCACATCAGATCCGAAAAATATACAAACCCTAATTGTCTAGGGTTTGATCAGTTAGAGCACAACGGATCAAAAAGAAACCCAAATAAATAGTAACAAAGCTTACCAATCGTATTGCATACCCAAACAGGTAGAGAGGACGATTATAAGCATCATTATAGCACTGAATCTTCAAAACCCCATAAAACTTTCACCACACGATTTCTTGAAAATTAGGGTTTTTAGGGTTTCTTTAAAACCTTGTAGATCCTAGATCGAGAGCCACATGGCTCTGATACCAATTGTGAAGATCGTTTAAGCTCCTGTTTGTTTAGAACATGATCTAGGATGAATTAATAACAAAGGCGGAATATTCAAACGTTGAATCATTGTTATTAATACAAGGTTTTTCATCATCATCACCTAAGATACATGACTACTACAAGCCCCAATCTTACCTGATCAATGGTAAGACGGTTACATCAACAGGAATCATAAGATCCTTGGGGCTACACCACCATGCTAGCATCTATCTCTTGTGGGACGTGTAAACCCACACACACAACACGTTTTACAGCTTTGGTGCACACACACTTTTTGGCACACTAAAACTATATGCCTGGACATCCTTTTATAACATAAGGAGGTTAAAGTTTACATGGAAACTAATAAAAGATATTAAATAAGTAAATCATCTAATGTTTATCTTGATATCTTTTCATCTTTATCTCTTTTTGACCAAATCTTTATTTTCTCCTACATCTTGTAGAATCCCATAATGACGACTTTGATCCTTCTTGTTTCTATCTTGTTTCATTCATGTTTTGTTTTATCAACTCAAATATAATTCCCAACAATAGAAAGAAAATAACCTTTTAGATAGGCTCGAAAATATGCTACGAAACAATTTTTTTTCCAAAAGACGAGGTTACTTTTTTCTTTGTGAGACCAAAAAACGCATCCTTATTACTTTAGTGCACAAATTTGTTGCAAACAAATATTAGCCCAACATTTAAATTAGAACAACCCAAGATTAATAGGTATAGTGAAACAGAAATTTTGAAAACAAAAAAAATATGACTAATGAAAAAAAAACAAATAAGCCGAATAATAAGCTCAAAAAAATGACCACAAACAAAACTGCAAACACAACACACACGAATAGAATACACCATCGGTTAGCTCTGATACCAACTGTACACAATAAGAAATTACTAGCTAAACTTGATCCGGAGGTCGGGGAGGATTAAACAAGAACTTAGCCATTTTATTTATAGAGAGAAAGGAAAAGATGTGTATGTGTTTTAGAGAGAGAAAGAACACACACACGCTTTGGTGAAATAATACAAATTGAATCCTTACCCCTCCATGGAAGTATGGAGGGGGTATTTATAGTCCAAACACAACTAAACTATATAATAATGTCTAATCTAGTCCCTGTCTCTAAAATAACTCTCTTCTTATTTCCATGTATGTTAACTTGATTGTTCTTTAACTTTATAAATAAATAATTAACCATAACTTAACAAATAAATGTTTATGAATGACCATCAATTAGTGCCCTCATATGATGTGCAAAATGGGCTATTTTGTTGATGGTTCATTCATAAACTGTTAGCTATCAGCTTAGTAGTACCAACCTGGTACTAATGAGTTTTGTTCAAATATTACAGACCCAACATACACAGTTAATGTTTACCAACCTATACCCTCACATGTACAAAATGGGTATATTAATAGTCAACTATTCAAACATCACTCCACATTCAAGGCAGTGTTTTGACTACTGCCTTGTTTTCCCAACTTCCTTTGGAGGATTCTTGCACTTGGCATCCTTAATGCAACTTGCTGTGGTTGTTCTTGTGGCTGCACTTGCTCCTGAGCTTGTTCTTGGGTTTGCTCCACTTGAGTCAAGTCTATCTTAGCTTGTTCTTGTGTCTGCTCTACTCGGTTTTCATCTTGTGTCTGCATGGGTTCATGATGAGTCTATTGTGGTTCATCTTGCAATCCAACCCATTTATCAAATCCAGAAGTCCCAACCTTCTTCTTACCTTGTCTTTTTTATGTTCCAGCAGTTGACACATGTTTCCTTTTAGACCCACTAGAACCTCTACCTCTTGACCCACTAACACCACCAGACCCACCAGCACCTCTACCTCTTGACCCACTAGCATCGCCAGACCCACCAGCTCCTCTACCTGTTGACCCACTAGCACCACAAGACATACTAGAACCTCCTATAGACCTACCAACAACTCCTCTTGAAACACTAGCACCACCTCTAGACCCACTAGCACCACCTCTTGACCCAACATCACCTCTTCTACCTCTAGACTCTCTAGCACCTCCTCTAGATCCACCAGCACCTTCATTCCTCACTGGACCTCTCTAAACAACATCAACATCCTCTAAATCATCTACTGATTGCTTATTTCTAGGCCTACCTACCACTCCTTTGGGTTTTGGTGTTTGTTTAACTACAAGTTCTGTGCAACTTACTTTGTTGTGTCTATGTTTTTTGCAGTTTGAACAATTTGCTTGTCTACCTACCTTAGAGATTCTAGTTGAACTACCACCCTTACCCATATATCTGATTCTTTTCTTTCTTGGCCTACCACGCATTTTCCTAGGTTTTGGTGGTAAGACAGTGGTGTACATGCTCTGATCTGGCCAGAAATTCATACTAGGGACTAGTTTAACATAGCTGTGATAAGTCATAAAATACATGTCTGTTTCAAACCAAGCTGGGACATAACTCTTATGTACCCTATTTATCAAGAAGATTACCTTTATGGCATGTACACAAGGTATTCCTTATAACTGCCACATCCTGCAACTACAGGTCCTCTTGCCTTAATTAACTATGAATCTTTCACTCCCTGATCTCACCTCAAAAAGATTCCCACCAGTAAGTATTACATGCTAAAACCTGCAATTATTGTTTATTAGTGTCAATTTAAACAAGTTATATAAAACTAACAGCATTGAAGGGAAAAATACATTTATTGTGTCTTCAGCCATTCCAATCTCTTTTTGATGTTAGGACATACTCTAGGATTCCATTTCCTACTAATTTCCCTCATTTTGTTCATCCTTTCAAGCACTGTCACTCTAATGGCTTCTAACATAGTTAATAGTGGCTTATGTCTAACATTAACAATGACACTATTAAGGCATTCACTAAAGCCATTCTCTATTGCTTCACAACCTCTATCAACCTCAAAAAAGGCTCTTGACCAAGTTTTTAGATTCTTATCCATAAGATATTTATGTGTATTTGGGTTAGCACTCTTTATCTTATCTATAATCTTGTTGAAAAGCTAAGGGTATGAGGCTTTAGATGCTGCCCAGAACAATTGCCTAAACTCGAACCTAAGGTATTATTTCTTAAAGTTTTCATAAATATGCCTTATACATTGCCTATGCTTAGCATTTGGCATGACATCTTTAACAGCTTAAATAAGACCCTATACAAATGAAAATTTATTAGAACAAATATACTGGTTAGAAAAGTTTATAACAGATATAATTACTTACCTTATGTTGATCAAACATCAGAGTTAGTCCATTTCCTCTGCTGCTACCCAAGTCTTGTTCCAGCAACTCTATAAACCAAGTCCAATTGTCTTTGTTTTCAACATTTACCACTGCCTAAGCCACTGGATAAATGTGGTTATTCCCACCACTTCCAATTGCAGTAAGTATTTCACCTTGATTAGGACTTTTAAGAACAGAACCATCTAAAGCAATTATTTTCCTACACCTTGCCTTCCACCCATCTGATAGTCCAACAAAACACACATAAAACCTATCAAAGTAAGTTTTTCCATCAGGATTCATAGTCACTCCTAACTTTATAGTGGACCCAGGATTGGAATCTAAAATTACTTTTTCATAAGATCTAAGCATAGAATAATGTTCACCAATGGTCTTTTCATACTCTGTCAATGCATACTTCTTAGCATCTGTACACTGATTGGGACTGACCTTACACTTATACTTTTTCATCACTAAATCAGCTATATCACACAACTTGATATCTGGGTTAGCCTTAATCTTATCACCAAAGACTTTTGCAATCCACTTATAGTTAACCAATGAACCAAAGTAATCACTACTAGCACTAGGGTACTTGGTCTGCTTTCTTTGTTTACCTTTCGCGGGATCAGACAACTTAGGTGGTCTTTGTCCACACTTTGCTACCACCCTAACTTATCCACTCATTTTATACCACAAAGAGAAACTATTTGCTAGAGCATAGTAGGTTAGGCACTCTTTGAACTAGACAACACTTACATACTTTTCACCAACCTGCAATTGAAACATAAATATGTGTTAATATACATCATTTGTGCACTGAAAAAAGAAACAAACATTAAACTTCATATGCTTTACTTTTGGTTTCCTTAGTCTCCAGTGTGTTGTTTCATCATACATTAGATACATCTCCACATGTTTTTCAATAGAAATGAAAGGATCTTCAGTGATTCCATCCTTATCAGCAGTGTTAAGACTTTTCAAAAGCTCATTCATGTAAATATCATGTTCCTCAAAAGTCTCACCTCTAACATTATCCGCAGGCATACAGTTTTCATTATTTGGCTCATTCATTTCAGAAACTAGGTTATCTTTGCTTTAGCCTTTGCCTCTCTATTAGCTTTCATCCTATTCCTAAGTTTAATTAATTCTTCTTCACCAGGACTAAGATAGTCAACTGACTTATCTGACTGATAGTCACTATCATACTCAGTCTCATAGTCAATTTCAATAGTACTTCTCCTAGTTTCAACAACATCTGTTGCATCTTGACTAACCTTCTCTTTGCCCTTGTTTGTTGCATCAACACCACCTGTTGCATCAACCTCTATAGTACTAGTCATAGCTTCAACACCATCTGTTGCATCAACCTCTGTAGTACTAGTCCTAGTTTCAACACCCTCTGGTTTTTCAATCTCCATCTCAGCCCAATTAACCATCTTATCTAAGGAAAAGTCATTACAATACCTCTTTTTAGGAGGGCCTATTGTCTTAGAAACACAAGCATCCATGTCATATGTAATAGCTTGACTTAAATACTCTGAAAGATCCATATCTAAGTGATCAAGATAAAGATTAAGCCTACCAAATGTCTCTTCAACATCAAACATGTAAGATAACGACCTATCGTCACTAACCCTAACTAAACCCCTTTCTAAGTCTTGGCTTGGTACTTGGTAATACAAACCTTGAAAGTAGCAGCCACACTTTTCTTCTAAATATACAGCAAACTCTTCATAAGGCATCATTCGAACAGCCATTTCAAGGATGACACCATCAACATAAGTTAATGGTAAATGGGAAAAGTAACCATCATTATGAACATCAAAACAATGCAGGTCGGTCCCAGGGATCATTCTGATAGATTAAAGAAAAAAAATTAAGGTTATTCAACAAATTAAATTAGGGAAAACTAACCAACAACGAATTAATAAAAGAAAAAGTAAGAAATAATGACATACCTTATGACATAAATTAGGGTTCTTGTAGTATCTGTTTGTTTGATGAATTGCGTGAACTAATGATTGTTTGAATTAGGGTTCATGTTTAATTGGGGAATAAATGGTTTTTGAGTTTGTGAATTATGATTGTGTTTTTGGAAGTGTTTTATTAAGTGATATGAACCCACAGCACAACCTCATACTTTGTAAATTGACAAACGGACCCCCCAAAGTGTTATACGGAAAAAATATAAAGGAAAACGGGAAAAAGTGGCTTAATCGAGTGCCACGTCAAATTACCCCCGTTTGATGGCTACTTCCTATTAGCAAAGTGTAGACATACAAAAGAAAAATTAAAAGTTCATAGCTTACAAAAGAAAAACGTGACAAGTTCGATGCTTTTTTAAACCATTTGCCCTTATTTTTAAAATAAAAAGTAATACTTCATCAAAACTAGTAAACAAATTAAGAAGATGTATCTATGTGACACAAAATTTCAGAATCACATTCACTTCGGAAAAATCAAGATTTTTACCAAAAATTAACTTTAGACGACATTCATTGGTTCCCGTGAACCACCGGAAACCCTCTAGGTTCACCATTGCAAATGAGAACACGGTTGTGTTTAGCACGAGGCTTGCAGAGCTTATAAAGGCTTGAGCTTTAAAACAACATAGCTTATAAAATAAGCTTTGTTTCATATGTAGGCTTATGAAAGCTTTATTTTTATGTGATTTTACATTAATAAACTTCAATTACAACTAATTTGTCAAACTGCTTTATAAACATAAAAATTCCAACTTTTGACTTACAGTTCCAACTCTAACTCCAGCTTTAGCTCAAGTCCATTCACCAAACAAACCCCACGTGTATATATTACTACTAACAATTTAAGATAATACAACATATGTATGATCTATCTTATTTGCATGTTATACCCAAATGTGTAATGTAAGTTTATTGATTTAAATATTATATCAAATTAAAGTAAATTTCTTTCTTACATATAATTTTTTGTTTGAATACAAAGTTATTGTTGATTAAACACTTTTCAATAGTCAAATATTATTGCAGGTATTTACATTTATAATCTGACGTATAAAATGTATAGAGAGTCTATTATAAAACATACATTTTGCATTGTACAGTAGAAGCTACAGTGCTTCTACTGTACAATGGTAAATCATTTTGGGCCTGGGGGCTTTCTCCACTTTGGGCGGGGGGCTTCAAAAAAAAAAAAAAAAAAAAATTTTTTTTTTTTTTTTTGGCACAAAATAAGGGGAAAAAATATTACAAAAGTACCGATTCAACTTTAAAATAATCGACATAGTCACAAACGTACAACTTTAGATTGTATTAAACAGTGTCATTTAAAAAAAAATCATATAGCAAAAAAAAACAAATGTTTAAACATGAGGCCCAACACATAAGCCCATATAAAAAAAACAAACTATTAAACATGAGACAAAAAAAAATAAATCGCAAAAAAAAAACTAAAAAAAAAAATTACATACCTGGCGCACAAACGCGCGGCACATATACTCATAAAGGAGAAAAAAATAAACATATACATTATATAAACATGCATAACTCAAAAAATATACCCGCACTAATTATAACATGAGACCGAACAAAAAATAAACCCGCTCAAAAAACACATCTAAACAAAGAAAAAAACATTTAATCATGAGGCCCTATCACATCAAGGTCATATAGAAAAAAACAACAAACTATTACTTAAACATCGAGATAAACCCGCACAAAATTAAAATAATAATAATAATAATAATAATAATGGCCCGCAACAACGCGCGAAAAATTAACGTCCCACAGCAACGCGCGGGTAATCCTGCTTGTATATACACATTTATCATTACATATAATGCCAAAACAGTAACGGGCTACTGTTCATAGATGAACAGTGTAGCCCACATCGGCTAGGCCCGGTGGTTACTGTTCATCGCCCAAAATAAATTTATACCGGTGGTTACTGTTCATCGGCCGGAAAAAAAAAACTTTATACTCCCCCATTCTTTCGTCATAAATAAGAAGAAAAAAGAAATTATGTTTACGACTTTCTATCGGCCTGAGCAAAAAAAAAATATATACATCCCCTTTATTGAAAAAAAATTGTCATTTAATATGAGAAAAAAACAAACTATTAAACGTGAGACCGAAGAAATTAACCCGAACAAAAAAAAATGCCCCGCAATAACGCGCGAAAAAATAACGCCCGCAGCAACGAGCGGGTAATCTTTGCTTGTTTTCTACAATTACGAAAATTAGCTATATTTCTATTGGAGCAAAATGCAGCTAGGTCCTCTCTTAACAGGTTAGGAAAGCACAATTTAATTATAAAGGTTAAACCCATAACTATTGAAGTTACTAATAAATATTATACTAGGCAAGTAGACATATAAATACAATCTATGTGTTGGAGCTTATCTATACTGTTATATAAAACATTTAAGTTGTGAGGTTCATCAAAAACTAAAATAAGGAAGTGCAATCTTGACCATCCATCTCATTTTAAAGGAATACATCATAGAGTGACATGTGTCACATCTTAATTAAAAAATCACATTTATTTTCAAATTGAAATATCTTTTTATCTATTAGTTTTTGTTATGATATAATTTCACCATATTTTTTAAAATTTTGTTCTCTTTAATTCAACATCAATTTTGATATATTTTTATAAATTTTTAGTTTTTTACATTTTTAGTGGGTTTATTTTATTTTGATTTAGATTTTTTACAATTTTAACATTAATTTGAATACAAACTTGTTTTGTAAAAATTATATACATTTGAAGAGAGTGTTTAATTGGTAAGAGACTGTGTGAGAGTCTTTTTACATGCGAGAATGACGATGTTAATATTGTGTTGTGGGAAAGCTACGGGAAACCCAAACAAACACGTACAACAGACACTATACATTCGAAGTGTTGTGAAACAAATTCACTTAGCGGGTAGAGAATTGCAGGGAGAGTTAGGTAAAAAAAAGTTATCACCGCCTGATATGCGCGGGTATCCAACTAGTAATGTACGTGTACACATGGGAACTAGCAAACATAATTTAAGACAAGACAAACATTTTCTCTACTTAGTGTTATGGCCTACAATATGGGGGCTATTTCGTTAGTTATCTTATAGGAACAGCGACGTTGCATTAACATCTGTTTGTTTAATGTACGTATTGAGAGAAACACGCCCATGCATGTCCTGAATTGTTGTAATGGGTTCTATTTAGTAAATCTTAATCAAGTAATGTAAGACATGTATGTAAGCTCACAATTTACCATTAACCTTGTTAATTGAATTAAGAAAAAAAAACATTATGCAAGAGCTACTCTGGATTGGAAATTTCCTCGAATGTTTAATTTTCTCGAGTTTTTGATAAAACGAAATGAAAGAGAGAAACGGAAGGAAAGAGAGTATAATAAGGAGTATTTATGAATTACATGTGTTCTCGGGTTCGAAAAAATATAAAGAAGGGTAGCAGAGAAAGGGAAGAAAAAAAAGCTATTACCGTTTCTAACAAATAAGCAAACATATACCACCGCACCCGGAACTAGGAAAATAGTTTGGGTGGGGGGGGAGGGCAAATTTTTTTTTTTTGACAATAGCAACAAAATGTGAAAGAAAAAATTATGACCGAAATGATAAATTGAGTATTGTTACTTAGAGCTGAATAATTTATAAGGTTTTAAAGTGTTGAATGTTGGGTTTTAGTATGTGAGTGGGGGCAATTTGAGTTTTGAGTGGGCGGCACGTTCGAAAAAAATGTCAAAATTAAAAAAAATTACACTAAATTCTCAACTTTTTCGACGAGCCATGAGGGCCAGCGACCCTCATTGTTATACATTAGATCCGTTCCCTGACCGCACCGATGTTCGATTCTTTTTTAAGGCAACATGATTATATAAATCAACGACTACCATTCCCTAACGGTTTTCTGTTAGAAATAAAACATCGGCTAGTTCAAACACCTCCATCGCGGTCATCTACATCGATTGGGGTTGAATATTTGCAAAGTCAGGCTTAGACCAAGTTCATCAATGGGATATTGGGTTTCCATCTTTGTCAAGCCAACATTAAAGTGACATGATGTTAGAAATAGTTCTACCGTAAAATCAATAAAAGGTCTTGTTTATAACGTTAGGCCCTGATAGTTTAACTAGTTAGGCTTTAATAGGGTTCCCCCTTCCCTTTATGACTACATGGTGTTGATGAACGTTTATCAAAGCAATTAAAGTATGGTGTTTTATGTTTTCCTAAGAAACCCTTCACGCATTTGCATGCCAAGTAATGTATACAAAATTCTATAAGAGCGCGTATATTTATTAGAAGATAAATAGGCCCAAACCTATTTATGAGTTTAGGGTTTCTAAGGTTTCATAGTCACCATTATAAATTATGAATTAATAAGACATAACACCTCACGCAGTTTTCATTATCTAACAATATTAACGGCATACCTAAGGGGTTTTTGTTGATTCTAATCCGGGCTTCTGATGCTTATTTGCATTTTACTTGCATTTCATATATGTGGCGTATTTTGTGACTTATTAGCTTATATAAACATGTTATATCCTAATAAGCTTATATAAGTTGTGGTTTAGTGGCAAAGGGAGTTGTGACTATCACTCAATATGTGAGGTCACAAGTTTAATTCCTACTAGGTGCAAACAACCTTGAATGGCCACGCCAACCTCCTGAAAAGAGATGACTTTATCTGGTTTGAGTCTGTGTGACGATGAGTTCAAACCCCGTTGATTAGTCGGCTAAAAAAGTCAGAAACCATGGTTAGAAAAAAACCGTATCAAAATAAGCCACAAAATTGAAGCTTACATAATATAAGCCGGTAAGCCCGCATACAAGCTCAAACAAATACCCGTTGGCTAAACTATCTGAAACAATACATGTGGTATAGATTCCATTTGAATTGTAAAGGGAGCATACGTGTATGGATCATTTTCTTATGTTCGGTTTTAGTTTTATACGAAGTACCTAGCAACTTCAATCTCAACCGACCAAGATACAATACACCATACCGAACTAGATTAACAATCTCAATTTGAATTGTTTCAATTTGGATGTTTGAGATTTTATTATATTGTTTATGTTTACTTCTTTCCCATGAGTTTTATCAAATATATCATACAATTGAAGTAATTGATCTGCTAGATCCTTTAACCAAAACCAAGTTCTATAATTGGAGATTACTTCCAATATATTCGTGTCACAGTTTCACGACGTTATGTGCAGAGTAATCAAACTCCTGAATTAAAAATTATATGAATCCACAGATATTACGTCGATTACCTTTTTAACGAGTTGATTTACTTTATTAGATGAACCAACTTTGCGAATCTAAATTTTCTGATGCGGTCATCCAAGCCGCCACTTGGAACATAGTCTCGTACCCTTACAAGTGATGTTTCAACTAAAACTTCGAGAAAAGGCACCTCATTGGAGAAATTAAAACCCTTTCACATTTTGGATCACTAATAGAAATAGGAGTTTCGGATTACTTAGCTAGATTGTATACTAACTTGGCTTTATAATTTACTTTGTAATTTCTTTTTCTAGCATCTTTGCTAGCTAGCTTTAATAAATTCGAACCAATAAAGGGTGGCCCGGTGGCAAAAGAAGTTATGGTTATCATTCTAATATGTGTGAGGTATCAAGTTCAATTCCTACTAAGTGCAAACAACCTTAAAGTAAGATACTTGGGTGTTCATTTGGTTACAAAAAAGATTAGAGTTGCAAACTGTAAACAACTTGTAGACAAAGTTTAGCAAAAGCTAAAAGATTGGAAGAATAAGAGTTTATCTTATGCAGGGAGAGCTCAACTTATAGCTTTTGTTTTAGCTTCAATGCAAGTTTATTAGGGTTTTGTTTTTCTTCTTCCAAAAACAGTCATCAATGACATTAAGAAACTTTTTAAAAGATTCTTATGGAACAGTGGGGATAGTTGTAAAGGTAAAGTTAAAGTAGCTTGGGCGGATGTCTGCAAGCCTAAAGATCAAGGAGGTTTAGGCTTTAAATCTTTGGAGTTATGGAAAAAAACTTTGCTTGTTAAACACCTTTGGAATATAGCATCCATGAAGGATTCTTTTTGAGTTAAATGGATCAATGTGGTAAAATTAAAGAATAGGAATGTTTGGGATGTTGCAATTGATCATAAAGATAGATGGGGATGAAAATGTATTCTTAATCTTAGAGAATTGGTGAGCAGTCATATTAGATATAAAGTTGGTGATGGAAAATGCATTAAGGTGTGGCATGATAAATGGAACAGTTGCATCTCTTTATATAGTATTATAAGTAAGAAGGATGTATGATATGCAGGATTTCATGATCAAGACAGCATTGTTG
>BQNB010056039.1:5425-38832 GCA_026074375.1 Tanacetum coccineum | reverse complement strand
ACTTCTGTGTTTTGGCTAACCTTAATTTGAATTTTAAATAGGGGTTTTACCTCTCTAATTCTGACCTAAATCTGACCCGTTTGACTAACTTCCATAACTCAAAATTGATCGAGGCCGGACTTTTTGAAAAGTAAACTCTCTGAACTACAATTTAGGCACTAGAAACACCTCAAAACACATTACTATCATGGAGATATCATCAGTTAAACACAACCCTAAAATCTGCCAAACCCTAATTCACAAATTAACGCGATCTAAGCCTAACCGTTTACACCAATATGATTCTAATCAAGCCCTAAACGCACTAGTATGGTTATAACATCATTGATTACAGAAATATTAAACCCTAATGATCCATCATATTATTTGTTACATGATTTAAAAAGAATAACAAGAAGGAAGATTAATGTTCATACCTAAAACCTTGCTAAATCCTTCACAATTCACCACCTAGTTCTTGATCCAAAGAAATTTTTTATCTTCTTAGGGTTTTGGGGAGGAAATCGTACGGCAAGAAGGAAAAGGGGAAAAGAATGGGCCAAATTTTGGGTTTGGGTTTTAAATCTATATCCTAAACAAATCCTAGTCTAGCCCAAATTGTGATTATAAAAAAATTTCTTTTCCTAATTTTAATAATTAATTATATCATTATCTACATTACCCTAATTTTCTACAAAAACCTAGGTAAAATTGGTAAACCTTTTTCATGGAAAACCAAATACTAACTTTCTATTTATAACTTTCATTTCCAAAAATACTTTCTATATTTAGAAAGTTCATTACTAATTCTCAAATTTCACGAACCTAATTCACTTCCAATATGACAATTTTCCACAATAATCCAACACATAATTATCCACAAATTGACGTAGCAATTACATGCAACACGTCACTCATTTCCATTGTCACTACACGTGAACAAAAATGGAAATTAATCCTCAATATCTCAAACCCATTCTACAATGAGATGAACACGCACCTCAGAATGATAAACATGCACACAGATAAGGTCACATAGATCACAAATTTAGCACGTATAAACACTTAGCCAACTCTAAAGGTATGACTAACCTGCTCAATTCATGGGTGTCACAATAGTAGAGGAGGGTCTCATGTCACAAATGTTCCTGCTTTCGACAAAGAGGGCTTCACAAGTTGGAAAATAAGGTTCTTTGTATTCCTTGATGGTTTTGAACCTTATCTCATAACAACTTTGGAGGATGGACCGTGTGTTCCCATGTCAAACCTGTTCACTCCAGCTAATCCTCTACCTAAACGTCAAAATCAATGGTCCAACGCTGAGAGTCGTCTTGCAAATCAAGACAAAAGGTTAAAAAGCATCCTTATTCATTGTTTACCAAACGATGTTATGAAATCTGTCATTAAATATAAATCTGGAAAAGAAATGTGGACTGAACTTTGCTTAGCTTATGAAGGACCATCTGACACAAGGGACACCAAGATAGCTGCCTTGAGGCTTAAGTTTAATGCTTTTAAGGCACTTGAAGGTGAAAAAAGTCAATGGTACTTATACTCGAGTTAAATTATTGTTAAATGACCTTAAAAACAATGGTGTGTTCATTTCTCAAGCTGAAGTCAATGCCACGTTTGGCAACAGCCTGCCAAGAAAATGGTTGAGCATGAATCAAACTCAGAGAGCCAACAATTCTATCAAAAATGATAGCCTGGCTGTTATGTATGGAAAATATAATTACGAAGAAGGTCTGATTGGTGATATCTATGCATCTAAAGCACAAAGATTCACCATTTAGGCTTCAAGCTCAAAAGCATTGTTCTCTAACAATCATTTTCAGGACAGTGACTCTGATGTTGAAGAAGATAACAGAACCATCAATGAATTCATGACTGATCTAAATGCTGAGTATCATAAAAGAGCTCTGCTAGCAAATCAAAAAAGGTTCTACAAGAGATCTGGGAGGGTTGGATCAGCTAGGAAACCCATCGAAAAATCTATAGAGACATGTTTCACTTGTGGGAAACTTGGTTACTTTAAAAAAGATTGTCTATCAAGAAAAACCTTAACTCCCTCGTATCTTTCATCAAACAATTCCTTCAACAAACCAAGACCTCACACACCCTCTTTCACTCCAAACACTTCTCAAAATTCTACAAATCATCAAAAAGACTACAAAGGAAAATACAAGGGACTGAAAGCTGAAATGGCTATTCTAACCCAGAGGATTGTTGATCTAACTAAAGGCAAAAATGAAAAAGGGAAAAGTGATAAGGGGTTGATAGCTGAGTCATTTGACTGGGATGATGAATCTGTGTCCTCCGAGGATGAAGGGACAACCAAGTTCAAGGCCTTCATGGCAATTGCAGAGGATGAGCCCTCTGTAGGAAAGGGTGATGCAAGATCTGGTCAATTGGTAGAAATTACCATGAAAAAGGTATACAGACTTATGTCTATGACTGATGATGAAGAAATAAAACATGTTTTAGACAATACCCATGTTGATCTCCATTATGTGGAAGATCAGAGAAAAGATTTGGTTAATAAGTTTAATGCTCTAAAACAAGATCTAGCTTTTTACAAGTCTGAACTGTGTAACTTAAAAAATACTGTGTCCATTAATTGTTCTCTTCAAAATGAAGTCATTAAAGTTAATCTGGAGAATGAATCTCTGAAGGATGAGATTTCTGACCTAAAAAGGTTATTGATAAATGGACCTGTAGCAAAGTCACCTTGGACCAACTGCTCTCTAAGCAAGTACCTGTCAATATTGTCAAAGATCTAGGAGGAAAAGGTAGGAGAAAAGAGAACAACTCCACAAAGGAAGTTGTTTTCACCAAGGCTGATGAATCCTTATCCGAGCCAGCTCCTATGATCACCTCTAACTCTGAAGCTGATTTTGACATCCAGGAACCTTTGCCCCCTCTTCCTAAGTTAGTTGAGGCAGAATCCTCTGGTACTTCAAACAATCTTATTTCTTTGTCTGACCTAACTACAAACATGGCTGAACTAACACTTAACACTGCTTCTTCTAAAAAGAGCAACAAATCAGCTAAGAAAGTGCCTTAGACCTATGTCATTAAGAAAAAGACTGAAACCAAGCTTCTAGATGTCCATGTCTCCTGCACTGATAAGAATGTTGTCTCATACACTGAGCAACTTCTTTTAACTCTGATGGAAGAAGTAAAGGGTATTAAAGATTAAATCAAGATCCCTTCAAACACTTCTTCATTAGTCTCTCGGGCAAGTAGCTCTAAGCCTTCAAAACATAAGGTATGGTATGGACCTTGTAAACACTGTGGGTTGAAGAATCATCTCTCTGATGATTGTTATTCAAAACCCAAGTGTTCTACATGTGTTTTAAATACTCACTTGACCAAAGATCACACAGAACAAACTGTTGTTAAGAAAACTTTAAAGAAACTCAAAGGCCAATCCACTCCCAAACCCACACCAACAAAGACCCCTAGGATGCCAAAGACATCTAGTGATTCTAAATATAGTGGGCCTGACAAACATCACCCATATGAATGCGAATTCTACCCAAGGTGTGAAATTTATGGGAGCATAGCTCATGAGTTAGCTGATTATCCTAAGAATATAAGAAACAACAGGAAACTAATATGTGTGAAAATGTATGTGCAGGATTACCTAAAGAGGTCTATATGGTATCTAGATAGTAGCCGCTCTAGACATATGACAGGGGTTAAACAATATTTGCACAGATATTCAAAGGAGCCTAGTCCTAAAGTAGTGTTTGGAGATAACTCTTCAGGTGACACAGAAGGATATGGCTCAGTCAATTGTAATGGAATCACTTTCACTAGGGTTTCTTATATGAATGGTCTGAAACATAACTTAATCAACATCAGTCAGCTGTGTGATGCAAATTTCAAAGTTCTGTTTACAAAGACTCAGGGGACCATCCTAAACCAAAATGATGAAGTTTTTCTCATTGCTCCTAGAAGAAGAGATGTTTATGTCATTGACATGTCATCTTACAATTCAGAGAGCAATGCTTATTTCTATGCTAAAGCCTCTCCAAGTGTTAATTGGCTCTGGCACAAGAGACTCTCTCACCTTAACTTTAAAACCATAAATAACCTTGCAAAACACAACCTAGTCTCTGGACTTCCCTCTCTGACCTTCTCCAAAGATAAGAACTGCTCAGCATGTGAGAAAAGGAATCACTACAGAGCAACATTCAAAACCAAGAGGTCTTTCTCCATCAACAAGTCTTTACATCTCCTTCACATGGACTTATTTGGACCTGTTAAACCCCAAACCATCAATCACAACAAATATACCTTAGTCATTGTAGATGAGTACTCAAGGTACACATGGGTATTTTGCCTCAAGAAAAAGAGTGATGCAGCTGGTTGTATTATGTCTTTATCAAACAGATAGAGAACCTTAATGATACAAAGGTAAAGCAGCTGAGAAGTGATAATGGAACGGAATTCAGAAATCACACTCTGGAAGCATTTTGTGAAGAAAAGGGTATCTCTTAAAACTTCTCTTCACCTTGCACCCCTGAAAAAAATGGTGTAGCTAAAAGAAGAAATAGAACTCTAATTGAAGTTGCTAGGACTATGCTACATAGTGCTAGTCTCCCTAAACAATTTTGGGGAGAAGCTGTCAATGCTGCATGCTACACTCAAAACAAATCAATTATTGTGAAGACACAGGAAAACAACCTATTAGGTGTTTAGAGGAAGAGCACCAAACATCAGCTACTTCTATGTATTTGGCTGTCCTGTGCACATTCATAATCACAGAGATCATCTAGGAAAGTTTGAGGAGAAAGAAAATGATGGATTCTTTCTTGGTTATTCACCAGTGGCTAAAGCTTTTAGAGTGTTCAACATCAGAAGACAAGAGATGGAAGAACCCTTTCATGTTACCTTTAGTGAATATGATGAAGCAATCTCTCAAACCAGCACAGAAGGTAATGCTATCAACTTCAATGAAGTCAGGTCATTCCTAGATGATGAATTTCTTAAACCAAGAAACAGAGATCCTCTATGTATTGCAAATACAAAGTTCTTCCCATTTGTACCAGCTTTTGATCGGCTCCCCATAATCAACTCTATCACATCTGAACCCATCATTGTTCTAGATTCATCCACTCCTCTGGTATGAACAACACTTGAAGAAACTCCAGTTTTCTCAAATGAGGATGATGTCCTAGCTATGAATGAAGCTGATCATTCTGGGCTAGGTAATGATCTTTACTCAAGTGATTTTCAAGAAGATGCCAAAGATGAACAAATTAGTGAAATTCGGCCTTCACTTCATATAAATTCACCCATGACTGAAACTGTCTTTAGGCCTCATGTTCCTTAAGACAGATGGTCAAGAGAAAAGCATATTGAGTTGGTTAACATCATTGGTGAACCTCTGGATGGTATCACAACCAAAAGCAGGGTCAGAGATTCAGAAGCTGCCTCAGCTCATGAATGTTTATATGTTAACTTCCTCTTTGAAATTGAACCAAAGAAGCTCATTAAAGCTCTAGAAGAAGAAGGGTAGGTTATTTCTATGCAAGAAGAGCTGAAACAATTTAAAAGGAATAAGGTCTAGACCTTGGTTCCTAAGTCTCATGGGAAGACTTTCATTAGAACCAAATGGATCTGGAAAAACAAGATGGATGAAGAAGGGGTTGTCATAAAGAATAAAGCAAGGCTGGTAGCTCAGGGATATAATCAGCAGGAAGGAATTGATTATGAAGAAACATTTGCTCTAGTTTCAAGACATGAAGCAATAGAATCTTCCTTGCTTATGCTGCTTATATGGGTTTTGTGGTGTATCAAATGGATGTGAAAAGTGCATTTCTCAATGGTAAAATCTTAGAAGAAGTATATGTTCAACAACCACCTGGATTTGAAAGCATTGAATTTCCAGACCATGTTTATAAATTAGATAAAGCTCTGTATGGGCTGAAACAAGCCCCTAGAGCATGGTACGAAACTCTTTCAACTTTTCTTATTCAGCACAAGTTTTCGAGTAAAATTGACAACACTCTTTTTACTTATAAAACTAAGAGTGATGTCATTATAGTACAGATATATGTGGATGATATCATTTTTGGGTCAACCAGTGCTAAACTTAGTAAACAATTTGCTAAAATAATGACTACTAAGTATGAAATGAGTATGATGGGAGAATTAACTTATTTTCTAGGTTTCAAATCAAACAAGATTCCAGAGGAATCTCTATTTTTCAAGAGAAATATGTTAAGAATTTACTCAAAAAGTATGATCTAGCTGACTGTGCCTCAGTGAAATGCCCTATTCTTCCCCTAAACAATTTTGGCCCTGATGAATTAGAGGTCTCTGTTAATGAGACACAGTTCAGAGGCATGATAGGGTCACTGATGTATCTAACAGCTAGCAGACCAGATATCCAATTTCCCATATGTCTCTGTGCTAGGTACCAAGCTAACCCAAAAGAATCCCATCTTGTGGCTGTGAAAAGAATTTTCAGGTATCTCAAAGGTACACCAAATCTAGGCCTCTAGTATCCAAAAGGATCAGGCTTTGATATCAAAGCATACTCAGACTCAGACTATGCTGGATGTAACCTTGATCAAAAGAGTACCTTTGGTGGTTGTTAGATACTTGGAGGAAAGCTAGTATGTTGGAGTGCAAAGAAGCAAAGCTATGTGGAAATGTCATCAGCTGAAGCTGAATATGTAGCTGCTGCTGGATGTTGTGCTCAAGTACTCTGGATCAAGTGTCAGCTGGCTGACTATGATGTTCTCTATGACAAGGTGCCCATATTTTGTGATAATACAAATGCCATTTCCATATCAAACAATCCAGTGCTGCATTCTAGGACAAAACATATTGACATCAGGTATCACTTCATCATAGACCATATTTTAAAAAATTAAGCTTCATTTTGTACCAACTGATTTGCAACTAGCTGACACTTTTACCAAACCACTAGCTGAGCCTAGCTTTACTAGATTGGTAGATGAGTTGGGTATGCTCAATATTGAAAAATAGGTATCTGATAAGAAAAAGGTTTTAAGTGATCCTCTGACATGAATATTAAATGTTCCTAAGGTAACTTAAATGTAACTATTAAGTTGAAAGACAAACATTCTCAATATTTAATTCAGATTTACTTAAAAGGCTACCTACTTTTTTAAGAATCCCGAGATTTTACAGTGCACGAAAGGGTAAGGGGCCCCACGTTTTTGTGACAATTTTACCACTACACAATTAATGCGGAATTTAAACTGTTTTATTTATTCAAATTAATAAAATACTTTTGTGGTATAAACTTCATTTTTTCAAAAACACACTTTACTTTTCCCAAATCAAACCCTAAAACCTCCATTTTCATCATCTTTCACAAATCCTTTCAAGAAAAACCAAAGCAAAACTTTTGTTTTAAAACAATGGCTTCTCAAACATCTTCTCAAACTTAACCAAAACATCTCACACCTGCTTCAAATGTCCCGTTTCAAGTTGAAGATTGCATCATAAAATTCAACAATAGGGTTGCACTTTTGGAATCCACCATTGAGGGATACAAACCGATGCTTCAGTTTTTAAAGAACAGTCCTATATATGTCGCTTTAACTAAACAATCTTCAGCATATTACTCAAAATTCCTTAGGGAATTTTGGTATACGGATGAGGTAGATATGACAACAAAGTCCATCACCTTCACTCTCTCACATCTTGAAAAACCACTTTCTTTTGACCTTGATACATTTTCCTAAGTTATCGGGTTAAAACTCAGTGAAGAATGTGTTCCTGTGCCCCAAAAAGAGACTGTAAAGGCTGGGCTAGCAACTATGGGACTGTATGATGAGGATGACCCATCTCTTTCATCCACTAACCTTATCAAATCGTCTCCGATTAAAGTTAAATACTTCTCATCGATTTGGAAGGTTCTAATAAAGTACATTATTAAATGTCTGGGTGGCATGCAGGAATCTCACGATCAGCTGAATGCCAACCAGCAAGCTATTGTGTACTGCTTGTGCTAGGGGCTTAATATTGACATAGCTAAAATTTTGTTCTCTGACCTTATTACACATCTTCATCCAGAGGGGACAAAGAAGGAAAGAAAACCAAATGTCTGCTATACCAGATATTTATCTCTTATCATGGAACATCTGCTGAAAGAAAACTACCAAAATGATAAGTTGATTTCTATAAACCCCTACAACATTACAGCCATTACCTTTCACATGGGAGAATGAAATCCCTTTAACTTCTCACATGTGCAAGGTGGATGATCTTTCACCTGAACCTATTCAGACTATGATCCCTTCCTCTAAGAATATGAATGTTGCTGACATTGCTGATAAGTCCTTGTCCGGGACCTCTGTGCCGCATGTTACTCAGCCTAGAGTACCAACTGCTAAGAAGCCAAGGAAGAAGAAAATCCCCTCTTCCTCTGAACCAAAGGTTTCCAAGGTTAGCAGGATTCAATTATCTTCCTCCACAACAACCCATCTTTAGGAAACTAAAGAGTTTGTGGTCACAGCTGATCCACCAAAAAGTCTAGAGGCCTCCGAATTGGCAGAGGTACAAGGAAACCAGCTTGAGACCGCTAATGCCAAAAAGGTAATAGTCATTAAATTTAAGGGGCACTGCAAGCAACCACTCTCAAACTTCTCTAGGAGAGAGTGGTAAATTTAAGGGCTACCCCTAACCCATTAGAGTGTCTAAGTCTGCACTTCTTTTACCAAATCTTCTGTACACTCTGTGTCTGCACCCAAAGGATGATACTGAAAGGCTGATAATTTTACTGGATTATCAATCAAAAGAGTCCCAAAAGTCCATTCTTTCTTATCAAATTTTATGGATAATCACACCCGGTCTTCTAAGGGGCAGCGAATGTCGATCCTTCACCTCATTACAAATTTACAAATTTAACTAACAAGTTTATGCAGCTACTAGACCAATCAGTTATGGATGAGGAAAAGGACGCTGGGGTACACTCTTTAGAGGAACCCACATTTGAGAAAATCATGGATGAAATAGATAGGCAAGCTAAAGTTGCTCAAGAAACCCCAGTGAGCCCTTTTGATACAGAGTCAGAGATCAAGTTCGTCAAATCCAAGAAATGTTTGTGAATTTAGGGAAACAGTAGCTAAGTCTAGAGGATATTAGGTTAAAAAGGGATGAAAATATTGTTTTACCCGTCACAGTCTAGGCCGCATCTAAATTGGCCAAAGCATAAGAGTTATAATCATCAATAGTGAAGGGAAGAAGGAAACTTCTTGGGCTTAGTTTCATAGGTAGTTGGCAGGGTGAAGTAGTTGTAACACCATCATCTTCCATAGTGTCATCACAGGCCATAGAAGATACTTCTTTAATCCTATAATCTTCTGAAGTATCTATCTGTTTTTTCTTAATAACAACTTTAACTTCCTCTATAATAGACTTTATAATGGCGATTAGCGCATCTTCCTTGCTTTTCATTTTCTGCTTCCTCATGTGTTTTTCCATTTATGCCTTTAACCATTCATTAAGGTCTTCTTTAGAATTAAATTCTCCATAAGACTGAGTTTCAGCAGCATAAGCGGGGGTCACTTGCTTCATGCTCACTCATTATGGATTCTTCCTCTGTGGTGTAATCAGCTTCTTCATCTAACTCCATATCCTTAGAATCATAATTAAACTCAGTGTCTGATAGGACATGATTAAAGTAAGTGTTATGAGGAAATTTCATTATCATGTTATGGTTGGATGTGTAATTGCCGTAATAGGTTGGAAAGTAGGATCCAAAATTCCTACTATATTGCCTTTTCGTCATCTCCTCGTATTCCAGATATTCGGCAATAGTCATGTCATTAACCTTCTTAACCATGCTAGATGCCTGGTTTTCTTGCATAAGACTAAGATATTGTTCTATGGTGAGATCGTCGATGTTGATCTCGTTCATGATGTTCCCTCATAAATAGACAAGAGTTAGAAAAGAAATAAATAATTACAAAAAATTCAAATTATTACTAATTTTTAGCTCCCTGGCAGCGGCACCAAAAACATGATGCGTATTTTTATTTAGATAATTTTTATCAAGTTTTAAATTTATAAAACTCGATCTACCTGACAATACACTAATGGGCAGAGAACCCAATCGTGAGTAGTGTAGAGATGGTAAATCCGAGATCGTCCCAAGAGCTATGTTTTAAATTAGTTTTAATTTGAATGTCACGTTTTTGAAAATGGTTTTAGAATTGTTTTTGAAATTAACAGGAAAATAAATTGCGAAACTTAAAATATTAAAGAAGTATCAGGGAGAAAGGCGTGCTAACCTAGTCATTTCATTACTATCGTTATAACTATATTTTCCTGTGCAATGTTAAATTGTGGTTTCATAAGTGGTTTCTAAAGTCGACAGACCTGAATAGATATCTTTAGTCTGCCCTATATTTCCTACGATCTTAAATCCCTTAAGTTCTCGAAGGTAGGGCAACCAGGTTACAATGATTGATCCTAACTATCCCTCGAACTAATCTAATAACCTATGTAGATTATTAACCCTCTCTGAAAGAGTTCCTGTGCTTTTTAAATATATTAGGTGGTAGAGGCAGTAACTTGGTTAGTTCCTACACTAGGGATAGGGGGTCACACCTACCCTAGTACCCTGCTAATCTCATGTTCAATTGGTAGTCTAATAACAGGACTAACATGATCTAAACCACCCGCAATATTACCAAAACCCAGGGGTACATGGCAGTAAAATGATTTCTAACGAAACCATAATTTAACAGGAAACAAACATTATAACGATAGTAACTACATAACTAGGCCAACACTTAAAGTGCTTAGCCGCTCATAGCAATAACAAAGCAAGAATTAACAAAGGTAATCATTAATGAAAAATTCATAATCCTTACACTAGTCGTTATGAACGATTAAATACTAAAAGTACAAGTTATGTGATCTCCTTTGGACTTCTGGTGGATTTCTTTGAGGTTTAGAAGCCTTGATCGCCCCTGGAATAGTTGTGAAGTGAATGATGACGAAGTGTCTAAATGAGGGCTCTATTTATAGGCTTCGACTTCTTTATGGCGTAACCAATTAGGGTGTTACTCCGTAAAGTCCTTGACACGGGTTTCCATATTCCAAGCTTAAATATGTTATGGCGTAACCCTTTTCCCATGTTACGCCGTAATGGTGACTAGACTTTCTATATCGTAGGCAATAATAAGTTTACGGCGTAATCCAATGTCTATGTTACTCCGTAATGATGACTCAGCTGAGATATCTTCTATAATAAACCATTACGGCGTGACCCTTTTGTGTGTTTAATGCCGTAAAGTCGCCTTTGATGACGTGTCCTGCTTGAAATAGGTTGCGGCGTAACCTTTCGAGGTGCTTACGCCGTAAAGTCTTGAAAGAATCCGTATTTCTTTGTTATTTTCGTCCATTTCCCATGTTTCTTATCAATTACCTGCATTTTACCTGAAAACTACAAAGTAATAGAAAATATATCGAATTTAAGTATTTACAAAACATTTGCAAGTAATTTAGGGGGTAAAATGACACTAAAAAGTATCAAATATTTGATGCTATCAATATGCCTGCAAACATTGCAGGTATTAACTGTGTGATAAGTTTTTTTTCTTCAAGGTTTTCTAATCATAACTCTAATATAAGTTTTTATAAAGTCTATATTGGGTGGATAATTGACTCTGGTGCAAGTCAACATATGACTTACACTGTTCTAAATATGTTTAATATTGTTGATGTGTCAAAGCTTAACATGAATGTTGGTCATTCTAATGGTACAAAAGCTTTGGTGACACATGTTGGCAGTCTTAAACTTACTGATAAGATTTTGATTCATAATGTTTTATTGGTGCCAAACCATCAAGTTAGTCTTTTGTCTATGCACAGTTTAAGTAAGGACAATAAGTATATAGTCATTTTTGATGAAAATACTTGTGTGATTCAAGAATCTGTTCTAAGGACCCGAGTGGGGACTGGTAATAAGAGTAATGGGATGTATTTTCTAAATACAGGTAAAAAATTAGTTAATAATAACATTCAAGTTTATTGTTTGTCTAAGTGTATATGGCATAATAGGCTTGGTCATCCATCTGACCAAGTTCTTAATATTCATAAACACAAACTTAATTTTGAGACTAATTCTAAAATGGATCTCTATGAGGTCTACCATAAGGCAAAACAAATCAGAGAGCCTTTTCCAATTAGTGATCATAAAACCAAGAGTCTTGGTAAATTGGTTCATTTGGATGTATGAGGTCCATACAAGGTTCAAAGTAGAGAGGGTTATAAGTATATTTTAACTCTGGTTGATGACTATACTAAATCTGTTTGGGTTTTCTTGTTGAGGGAGAAAGATGAAGTGTTTTATAATCACTGTTTTTCATAACTTGATTAAAAACAATTTAATAATTTTGTTAAGGTTTTTAGAAGTGATAATGGAACAGAATTTGTAAATTATAAAATGGTTAAGTTTTGCAATGAAAATGATATTTTTCATCAAACTTCATGTGCATACACCCCTCGACAAAATGGTATAGCAGAGAGAAAACACAGGCATTTATTAAATGTAGCTAGGTCTCTCATATTTCAGGGGGATACCTTTGAACATGTGGTCTGAATGTGTTCTAACTGTTGTCTACTTAATTAACATGACCCCAAGCTCTGTTCTGTCTGGAAAGTCTCCTTATGAAATGATTTTTAAAACTGAACCAAACCTCTCTCAATTAAAAGTTTTTGGATGCTTATGTTTTTCTACTATGTTGAATAATAATGATAAGTTTTCTTCTAGGTCTGAGAAGTCTATGTTTGTTGGTTATTCTTTTGATAAAAAAGGATATAAGCTGTTTAGTTTGGAAACCAAAAAGTTTTTTTACTCAAGAGATATAAAGTTTTATGAAACTGTTTTTCCTTTCAAAAATAGTTCTGAAAACAAAGACTATGAACTTGAGTTAGAAAATCTTAATGGTTTGAACTTTTTCAACTCTGACCTAGAGGATAATTTGTCAAAGGATCCCTATGATGATGGGAGAGATAGTAGGTCTGACATAGGTAAGGGTATAGACTAGTTGTCACATGGGGGGTACTGAGAATACGTGCAATGCTAGAAGCTAGGGATGAAGAGGGACATCCTGATGATAACATACCAGAAGAAGCAACATGTGATAACTTAGAAAATGCAATACCTGATGACAATAATAGTGAATCTTAGGGTGATGATATAGCTTATCAAGATTTTAATGATAAGTTTTAAAGTTCCATTTAAATAATCCAGACAGTTAGGGTATTGGTCATAGAAGGTCAACTAGAAAGACAAGTATGCCTGTAAAATTGAGTGATTTTGAAGTCAATATTAAAGTGAAATCTAATATTGATAGACAAGTGAATTACTCTAGGTTGAGTATTGATAACTACAATTTCTCTACTAATCTGAATAAAATTAGTGAGCCTAAAACATATGAAGAGGCTGCTAGTGATATTAGGTGGGTAGAGGCAATGAATCAAGAGATAGAAGCATTAAATAGAAATGGTACTTGGATCATAATTGAATTACCTATTGGAAGAAAACCAATAGGAAATTAATGGGTATGTAAGGTTAAGTATAAATCCAGTGGTGATGTTGAAAGGTTTAAAGCCAGATTAGTGGTTAAGGGTTTTAACCAAAAGGAAGGAATTAACTATGAGGAGACTTTTTCTCTTGTAGTTAAGATTGTGACTGTTAAATGTTTAATTTCTATTGTTGTTCATAATAGTTGGCCTAAATAACAGTTAGATATAAATAATGCCTTCTTGTATGGAGAGTTAGAAGAAGATGTTAACATGAAACTTCCTAAAGGTTATTTTGATAAGGATGATAAAAGAGTTTGTAAGCTTGTTAAGTCCCTTTATAAGTTAAAACAAGCTCGAATGAAATGGAATGAGAAACTTACTTCATTTTTATTAGAAAATGATTTTAATCAAAGTAAAAATGATTTTTCATTATTTACAAAAAAACAAGAATGGTATTTTTATAGCACTTCTTGTTTATGTAGATGATATTGCTGTTACTTGTAACAATGTTGATGAAATCAATAAAGTAAAAGAGTTTATAAGTTCTAAATTTCTCATTAAAGATATTGGAAAACTAAAATATTTTATGAGAATTGAAGTGTTAGAATCAAATAGGACCTTATACTTGACACAAAGAAAGTATTGTTTCTGGCTGAGTTTCGAATGTTGACATGTAGACCTTGTGGTACTCCTATTGAATCTAAGGAAAGTACTACAAAGTCTCGTAAAGTTGTTGTTGATAGTCATCTTAACAGTCTCATCATGCTCCTTTACAGTGCCTGATATTAGTTATGTTGTGCATGTGCTAAGTCAGTTTATGCATGCTCCTTTACAGTCTCATCTGAAGCTTGCCTTTAGAGAGTTGAGATATTTAAAGAATGCTCCTGGCAGGGTATTTCTTTTGTGAAAGATAATGGTTTGGACTTAAGTGTGTTTGTTGATTCTCATTGGGCTAAGTGTAAGGCCACTAGAAGATCTGTGACTGGTTACTCAGTGTTTTTGGGTAAAAGTCTTGAATCCTAGAAAAGCAAGAAGCAGTCTATGCTTGCTATGTCTTCTGTTGTAGGAGAATACAGAGCAATGAATATTGTAACTTGTAAGGTCATGTGGATACATAAAATCTTGATTGAACTTGGTGTTCATATCTATCTCTTTGTTCCAATACATTGTGATAATAACTATGCAATTTAAATTGCAGCAAATCCTGTTTTTCATGAAAAAACCAAACATTTTGAAATTGAACTGTTTTCTTAAGAGAAAAAATTGCAACAGGTGTGGTTAAGACTGTAAAAGTGAAATCTATTAATAATGTTGCTGATGTTTTTACAAAAGGATTAAGTGTTCAGGATCACAATAAGTTTTGTGATATGTTGGGGTTGTTTGATATGTACAAGAGCTAGTTTAAGGAGGAATGTTAAATTTATAAACAAGCTCTTGTTATGTTGTGGAATTATTGAGAAATATCTTATTTCTTAGGGGCTAAAAGGTGAAATACCCATTTTGTGTGTGTTCTGTTTTTATATTGCAGGGGTTGAAGCTGCTCAAGTTAGAAGTAGAAGGGCTGAAGGAGCTAAAGACTAGTTTTAGCTGAGTATATATACTCATATCCGGATTAGGCTTTGATAGTTTTTGTTATTGTTTCTCTATCTAGTTGTTATCATTCTCTCTCTAGTTCTTGAAGATCTTTCACTTTTGTGTGAAAGATTTAGGGTTTGTGTTTGTTCTTTCTTTCTTGTAATTGTACTGAACTCAAAATCAGTTACTGCATTTGAAGTAGTACTCTAATGTTGTGAATAAAATATTAAAGGAAAGGTTGGTTGAATTCATTAATAAGTGTTTTAATCTGATCTTTATATAAATTTCCAACTAGAAGCACATTTCATCAGTGAAAAAAAAATTATTTTTATTTTTTGAACAAGAATTTTTTTCACACCCTATATCACCTATCTCATAATATATCTCATAAAGGCCTCCGGCAAGGATTGAACCCACAACCACTTGGTCGGTGGACAACTCACATACCACTTAACCAAATGACTAAGAATCTAAGCAGACTATTATAACCGCTCACAGGACCTAGTGGTAAAAGGCTTCTAACTATCACTAAAATAGGTGAGGTCTCAAGTTTAATTCGTGCTTTAGTGCAAACAAAACGTGGCCACGCCAACCTCCCTAATAAGGGAGGGATTTAATTTGTTTGAGAACGTATGACGGCGGGCTCAAAAGTTAATTAGTCGGCCAAAAGTCAGAGGTAGCAAAAAGAAAAAGAATCTATTGCATTTTGGTGAAATTCCTATTACTAATTGTAAAATGATTAAGAAACAACCATTTAAAGCATGGTTAACTAAATAAATTATAAGATACATATATAAAGATTCTTGGAATTACCAAATCAGATAAGATGACAGATGAAGAGAAAAGGCCATTGGATGGAAGATCAAGTAACAATTTTGAAGGTCCATGTCCCTTATAGTTTTTATTCTTTGATGGTGATTTTGTTGTATTCATGATTCTAAACACTTTATTTTAAACCAACAATTGTTTTATTTCATTTTAGTCTCACGGGTTTCGAAGACCAAACCCAAGAGAAAACTCACAAGGACATGAAGTTTACTGTGGATGGAGAATGGGGTCCCTCGACTAGGGACTGTGTACATATTTGACAATTACTGAAAAAGAAAAAATGTATACATAAAAGTTCAAGTAAAAAACTGATTTGCATGGAATTCATTAATTTTAGAAGGGGAGGTATGCAATTGTCTAGTTCTTTAAAAGAATGGACAACTCAACTCCCAAAATTGATCAGGATCAAAACTTGGCTCAAGATTGACCAAGGTCTTTATAGCTCGAGCTCGGCTAGTGTCTCTAAAATTCGAGCTCGAACTTGATTGAATCTCATCTCAATTTCAAACAAGACTTTATCTATAAGCTACCTAGAAAGTTGTTAAGTGGTTTGACCACTTTGTTCATCTCAACGAACAAGCCTTTACATGCCTACCAGTTACATCTTTTGTGACATTGCAGTTTCTTCTTATGGCAGACTTGACGAGTGCCACATACGATCATATTATTTTTGGTAGGAAAGCTAGCATGAATTATGGTAGACCTTCCTATGTTTGGTCTTCCTTCTCAGGGATATATATTGTTGGAAATAGTATTTAATTGCATAACATTGATAATTTGTATCTTGTTTTTTAGAAATCAAAGAGGGAAAATGATAATTATATTATCAGATTCAACTATAACTAAGATATTACAAAACATTTAATAGAAAAGACAAATATAAAACCCTAACTATTAAACGGGCATAGGTGGACCGAGCCTATAAGCCTTATTAACAAACATCCTTCCTCGAACTCACAATGCCGCAACAGTGAACATTGAGAGTTTGTCAAACACAAAATAAACTAAAACTAAAAAAACAAACACGCAGCTTTAGAGCGTCCCATAGTGGAGATTCAAGGTCAAATGAAGTCTCATTCTGATGCAATCCAAACAAGTGCAAATTCAGACAGGCACCAAATCACACAAATACGTAGATGAACAAGAGCAGATAAGGCAGACAGCAGCAGCAAACAGAGCAGCGGATTCAGACAGACAACAGAGAGATCCGAAGAGCAGAAGCATACAAATACAAATTCAGCAGAGAAGTCCGAACAGAGGTAGACAAAGAGCATAGGCAGACATATACAAATTTAACAGAGTAGTCTGAACAAACGTAGACGAAGAGCAGATTCAGACAATAGACAATAGGTTCAGATGTAACCAACATAACCGGGCAACCGAAACCATTCAATACCGATATCGATACCAATACCAATCCAACCCGATGCAAATACCAAAATCCGACACCGATACGAGCAAAACTACTAGTCATCAAAACTATCAAAACCTAAACAAACAACTTCCTAACCCAACACCAAAATTATTGCCAACGAAATCAATAGATACGAAAACCATAATCACCAAACGATCAACCACAAAACAACCACAAAACAAGCGACTAACATTTTGCCAAAATATAAATCGGCATGCGTTCCAAATATTGGAACAAGCCAATAAATAATATTCTCCATCATATACCAACAATCAAAGAAAAAATTAAAAAAATCAATATAACTAATATGTAGATCAAAAAGATTATGGAAGAATTATCCTTTCTCTCCTCCAACTAGTTTTCCTAAACAAAACTCACCATGAAAATTAACTAAAAACCTTCAATTCGTTCTCATTTTCTACGGTGTTTTTAGATCTAATTAGTGCATCTGATTCTACTTTTGATTCCGCAGATTGTGAGCTTAATTTCATCAATTTTGGGTGTCTGAGCTGAAATCCATCATTTTTAATTTTTGGCGCCAAAATTCACTTTTGAAAATTTATGTTCTCTGTTGTGATGATCACACAGTAGATCAGTTTGTTTAGCTTGTGTTTAGTTTTTGTACAAATTTTCTCATAATTTTCTTAAAATTCAGTTGAGTATGTCTAATAAAAAGAGAACCACTAAGAGGAAGACATGTGTCCCTAGTAAATTTGCTGATACAGTTTGTGATCTTAATAAGAAGAGGAATGAAACTGAAATTAGGAATGTGGATGAAGTATGTGATGAAACTAGGGCATAGATGGAGGATGAAAGGGAAAGGGATGCTAACAAAGGTATTGGTATTGGTATGGATGAGGATACGTGTAGCAATGGGGGGGAAAAGGATGATGTAATGTTGGATAATACAGAGCAACCTATGGAAACACCTGTTGTAAGTCATTCTGATTCTGCTAGAAGCAATTCATGTCAACACTCTGATAGTACTATAAAACCTATGAAATTTTCTTATGCTAATGTGGTTGATAATAAGGATGAACATTTAGATAAGAATTTGAGTTTTATCCCTACAACTGCTGGTACTAATGGTTCTGATGTAGTAATATTTGAGGAGGAATTAGTACAGCTTGGTAGCTTTAAGTGGGATCTTACAATTTGTGGTTATTTTGTGGAAGGGAAAATGTCATATCAGGAACTCATGTACAATCTAGTTAGAATGTGGAGCAAACATGGGTTGGGAGAAATTTTCACTACTAAGAATGATGTGTTCTGTTTCAAGTTTAAACATGAACATGGAATGAAATTTGTGACTTAAAATAGTCCATGGCTGGTTGGGGAAAGACCTTTGATTATGCAAAAATGGGGTCCTGAGATTAATTTTGAAAAAACTGAGCCTGACAGAATTCCATTATGGGTCAAAATGTATAACATTCCACTTGAAGCCTGGACATCAAAAGGTATTAGTACCTTAACTAGTGGCCTGGGAAAACCAATGATTATTGATGAGATGACTGCTAGAATGTGTCAGTTTGGTAAAGGAGGGATTGGATATGCTAGAATGTTGGTGGAAGTAGATGCTGGTAAAGAGTTTAAAGAATTTATCAAGATTGAGTATAGGGATTCTCATGGGAATGTTAAACCAAAAAAGTGAGTGTGGAATACTCATAGAAACCAGATAAATGTAAACATTGTTGTGTGTTTGGTCATAACTATAGTAATTGTACTAAGAGACCCAAAAGTGATGAGGAGATAAGGAAGGAACAAGAAGCCCTGAAGGAGAAAAGGAAGAACATAGAGGAAATAAACCAGAGGAAGTATGGTTGGAATGTTCAGCAAAATAAATATAGGAAACCAACTCAGGGTAATATGGGAAATGGTAATAATTAGAAAGGTAATATGAGAGTTGGTATTGATGGAAGAGGTAGCAGGTTTGAATATAGACTTGTTATTAGTGATGCTCTTAATAAGGAGAACACTACTGAGAAGAATGTGATGGAAGATGGAAGAGAAAGCACTAGAAAAAGATCAAGTATGCCAAGGAAACCAAACCCTTTGAAGACCACTACCAATAAATTTGCTGCTTTAGATGGATTTAAGGATATGAATGAAAGAGGTGTCAATGCAGAACATAAAAAGGAAGTAGAGTATTTCATAAACCAAAAACTTCAGCCTACCCCTTTTAAAACAAGTAAGTGGTCACATCAAATGGTTAACTATTTCAAGGAAAGGTAGGAGAAACTAATTGTAAATAAGGAAGGGGAAGATGGTGAAGATTTTATGAAGGATACTTCTGGTAATAGCAGATGTATGTCTAAGAATGAAATTAAGGTATTTGAGGGATGCTTGCAGTCTTCTAACTAGTATTATTTTGAAAGTTTTAAAGGAAAAAAAAGAATAAATATGGAGCTCAAAGTAGCCTTATGGAATATGAGAGGAATTGGTACTAAGGATAAACAAGATGAAGTTAGAAAGATGATGGTGGATCAAAAACTGAGTATATGCGCAGTTCTTAAAGCAAGATGCCAAGCAAAGGATGTGGATAGAATTTGTAACAAAATTTTCAGTCATTGGGACTGGACATCCAATATGGTGAAATGCAGAAAGGGTTGCAGAATTATGTTAGGATGGGATAGCAATATGGTAAGAATGAATGTTTTAAGTATGTCTTGGCAAGGAATCTTCTGGTTGGTAGAGACAGTGCATAAAAAATCCAAGTTTTTTTGTAGTTTTATCTATGCTGCTAACCATGGGAATGAAAGGCTTGAGTTATGGAAGGATTTGTGTATATAAAAGAACATATCTGCTAGTCATCAATGGACTCTCTTAGGGGACTTTAATATTACCCTATACACAAGTGAACATTCTGTTAGGGGATCTAATATTACTCATGATATGCAGAATTTTATTGATTGTGTTAACACCATTGAGATTGATGACCTATGCCGTTTAGGTTTCCTATTCACATGGTCAAAATCTCCTCTTAATCCTAATGCTAGTACTTTGAAGAAGCTGGATAGAGTCATGGTGAATGAAAAGTTTGGAGAGTGTTTTGATAAAGCTCATGCTATTTTTCTCCCTTACCTAATCTCTGACCATAGCCCTACTATTATTGTTATACCAGATGGTATAAGTAAGTGGCAGGAAGAAGCTAAAGGTACAAAGATGTTTCAAGTAGTGAAAAAGCTAAAAAGTCTCAAAATTCCTCTGAAGAACCTTAATAAGTAGAATGGGAATGTGTTTGAAAAAGTGGTGCTGCTAAGAGACAAGCTTAAAGAATGGCTGTCCAAGATTGATGCAGAGCCAAACAATAGTAGGATTAAGATGGAAGGTGCTTATGTTGTGAAAGAATACAAGGAGGCTTTAAGTGATGAAGGAAAACTGCTATTGCAAAAGACTAAGATTGATTGGCTAAAAGATGGGGACAGAAATACTACTTATTTCTACAAGATCCTAAAAAGCAGACAAAGCAAAAACAGAATAGAAAGCATTTGTGATGAAAATGGAGTTAGATATGAGGGGAATCAAGTTCCTTGTCAGTTTGTTAAACACTTTCAGAACTTCTTAGGAAAAGAGGTGATGGCAAAATCTATTGAGGACAGGAATGATATCTTTACTTGTACCTTGACTAGTGAGGAAGCTATTCTCATGATTACTGAGGTTAAAATGAGGAAATCAAAAAGGACTTATCTGATATAGCTGATGTGAAGGCTCTAGGTCCTGATGGTTATACTGCTTGTTTCTTCAAAAAGGCATGGAAGGTGGTGGAAAAAGACATTTGTGATGCTGTTAAAGATTTCTTTCTTAATGGTAAGATGCTCAAAGAAATCAACTCCATAATTATTTCTTTGGTCCCTAAGATGAACACTCCTCAAAAAGTCTCTGACTTTAGACCTATAGCCTGCTGTAATGTCCTATACAAGATAATCAGCAAAATTCTTACTGAAAGGATTAAAAGTGGCCTTAAAAAAGTGGTAAATGTTAATCGAAGTGCATTTATCCCTGGAAGACAAATTCAGGATAATATCCTGATTTGTCAGGAACTTCTCAGAGGCTGTAAAAGGAAAAATGGAGCTAAAAGATGTGCTTTGAAAATAGATTTGCAGAAAGCATATGACACTGTCAACTGGTCTTTTTTGGAGTGTATTCTCAGAAAATTTAGATTTCATGAAAAGATGGTGCAGTGGGTCATAGATTGTATTACTACTTCCTCATTCTCAATCTGTGTAAATGGTTATCCCTATGGCTACTTCAAAGGTACTAGAGGTTTAAAGCAAGGGGACCCCATTTCCCCTTATCTCTTCACCTTGGTAATGGAGGTTCTTTCTCTACTGATGGCTAAAAATACACAGAACAATTTCTTCAAGTATCATCAAGGGTGTAAAGAGCTCAAAATAACTCACCTATGTTTTGCTGATGACCTTATGGTCTTTTGCCACGGGGATGTGAAATCAGTGGAGAATATTAAAGGTACCCTTAATGAGTTTAGTGAATATTCTGGATTACACCCAAACTTAAACAAAAGCACTGTCTTCTTTGGGAGTGTTAGTGATCAAAAAAGAAAAGGTATATTAAATGTTGTGAAATTTCAAGAGGGTCAGCTTCCTATGAAGTATCTTGGAGTGCCTCTCCTTGGTAAATGCTTGGGTGTAGCTGATTGCAAAAGTCTGGTGGATAAGGTCAAAGACAAGGTAGGAGACTGGAAGAACAAGAGCTTATCTTATGGTGGAAGAGTGCAACTAATTGCTTCTGTTTTAGCTTCTATGCAAATTTACTAGGCTTCTGTATATCTCCTTCCAAAGATAGTGATCAAAGATATTGATAAGGTCCTAAAAGGATTCTTATGGAATCAAAGTGACAAATGTAATGGGAAAGCAAAACTGGCATGGAAAATTGTTTGCAGGCCAAAAAATCAAGGAGGACTGGGATTTAAGCCTTTGAGTGATTAGAATGAAATTCTTCTCATGAAACATGTTTGGGATATTATTATTCAGAAACAATCCCTATGGGTTCAATGGATAAACAGAGTAAAGTTAAAGCAGAATAATATTTAGAACATTGAAGCTGATAAGGGTGATAGTTGGAGTTGAAAAAATTTGTTAGCCTTGAGGGAAAAAATGAAGCCTTATGTTAGAATGATTGTTGGTGATGGGAAAAGTGATTTTATGTGGTATGATAAATGGGATGACAATGGCCCTTTAGTTAACTTCGTTACAGACAGAGACTTGTACAATGCTAGACTCAGTAAAAAAACTTATGTTGCAGACATGATTAAGGAAGGAAAATGGATGTGGCCTGAGGATTGGATTAATAAATACCCTATACTGAATAACATCAATGTTCCTTATCTAAATGATAAAAAGGATTCAGCTATGTGGGTTAATAATAAGGATAGTCCTGTCCTATTTTCTATAAGGAGTGTTTGGATGAGTCTGAGGGTTGATTATCCTGAGATTAAAGTATAGTCCTGTCCCTTTATATAAAGTCCATGCTTCTTTCAATCTCTTTTTATATCACGCACACTTTTTAGTTTTGACACGAATTCTCTTTAAGGTATATCACTACATCGATAACTCTTTTCTTTTTTTAAAAAAATATGAATGTTTATGATTGTTGGTCTGCTTTATATACATCTAATTTATGGTTGGGCTAGTACTATAGTAACTATTATGAAAAGTGTTACTAGCTAGTAATGATAGCGTAGTTGTAGAAGTGTTAATGTCGTATTGATGTAATGTTAACTGGAAACAGATAATGGTTACCATTTGTTTCTAAGAGTATACCTTGTTAGTTGTTAGTAGCTGCTAATATGATGATTATGTAGTATTTTTTAATTATTAGTAAAGTTATGAATCTGTTAACTATGCATTAGTCAGGACTTCCATTCAAAAGAATAACTAACACTTATAAATTAAATCGGGCTCGTATTTGTATGTGAACTTTGCCATGATGGGTGCGCTAGCATGGCAGGTCACCTTAATCCCTAATAAAAAAAATGGTTGGAGAGGAGAGGTCGCACGGGGTTGCCTGGTGTCTCTCCTCTGGTGAGGTGTGTATGCCTCTTTTGGGGCGTGTGTGTCTATTTGGCAGAGCCGGCTGATGGGGTGTGCAACAAGTGCGTTGGCACATGGCCATCATTGTATGGGGCCTCCAATTTCAATAAATAAGTTATACATACATGAGTGAGTAAGGGCCTATTTGTTTAACTTTTTTATTAAGTCATGTAAAATTAGAGTGTCAGTCTATATATATGTTGTCTGTTTATATATGGATACATGACTGTTTGTTTTATGTGTTGAATAGAGTGTCTTAATTAAAGAAAATTACTTTTATACCCTAAAAAGAAGTTATGTGGGATTATAGGTGAAAAAGTGGAAGGTAAATATGTAAATTTATGATTTAAGTCATTGCCTTAGTATGGAGACCCTCCTCTCTCATGACTTTTTTCTAGAAAGTCATTTGTTAATTTTAAGCACAAAACAAACAACTCTTTAATGACTTAATTAATTTGCCAAATTTTCAATTAAGACTTGTTAAGTCTTTATCAAACACTACCTAAGAGGCCTATTTAATGTTTTGATTATACAAACATTGCATTAAAAAATATTCCATATTTGTCCTCTTTTATTTAGGATGTAATTGATTAAGTGATATTAGACATTTATTTAAGGTGTTATACTTCTTTTGTTATTCATATATGACCTTTTTTGTAATTTTAATAGTTTAGGTTTGTTTAACCTTGTAGCCTAGAATTGCTTATGTATAGATTTTGTCAGAATTGATGTTCTTTAAACTGAAGATGCCAAAGTTTAAGACACAATCAATACATATCAACTGATATTCGTTACTCTGCATGTAAGAGATGGAATGCACTTATCTCCCTAACTTGAATGTTTTTTGTCTATGCCAGTAACAACATTTGAAATATAAATGAAACTTTTGCGAGTAGGTAAATCTTTGAGCGATTAGGGGCCTAATTTCTAGTATGGCACAGGGCCACCTAAAACAATGAGATGGCCCTGCTGTTTGGGCTATATTATCCGTGCATCATTGAATAAACCTATACGTGCATCAAATTACTCTGCTAAAGGTCATGAACATCAGGATCAACTTTGCGTTACACTTATCAAAAAGGTACATCTATATTCAGTATTTATTCTAGTTACAACTGGCCATGTCATATTGTATTAAACGCAAGTTACGTATTAACCCCTCCCCTATTGTTAGGCTAAATGCACTTAACTATAAGTATTTAATTAATGGTCGTCATCGATAGTTTTGAACTGAACTAGTTCCATCACAAGTTTTCAAAACTACGACCAACATGCCTGAATAAACAGTAATATACAATCTTTAAGCAACTGCAATTCATTTGAAACGACTTATGAATGATTATGACGTTGCTAAAATGCTAAGTAATCCTTGCTCATGCATGTTGGTTTATCATTGGCCTTCTGATATTCCTTTTGTGGTGGTGCCTGTAACATAATTATGAGAGGTCTATTAGTATTGGGACTTATCTTTTGCAATATGTCCACTGTTCCTTTAGAATTCATGGTTAATGTACGTATGCAATAAAATTGGTAAATATGTCGAAAGGAATCAACCTTGGCATGTATAAAGGGCAAATTATAGACGGTTATTATTATAGTATTTCATAGAATGTTTTATTGCTTTTATTGTGGTGATGGTTATGGCTGGTAGAATTTTGGATCAGGTTCAAGCCTTTTATGCTAGATGTAAATAATATCGGACAAACTAACAAAAACTTGCTTTACCACTTGTTTAGCCTACTTGTCAGAATCTATATACGCTATTGTGTATTAGTTGATTATACATATGCATTTAGATCTGTATTTTGAAAGTTTTTATTGATTATTTGGGTCAGAATACGATGGAGCAAGGCCCTCACCCACCTCCCTTCACACGAGAAGGAATTCTTTCGCTAAACGATGGATCAATGTCGCTCTTGCAAGCCCGGGCTTTGTTTAACGGTAATTTCATAATTCATGAATATTGAATCTTTTACTACACTTTATCGTTTTGCTAGGAATCAACAACACCAACAATCCATTAGCTTTTATGTAAAATATTCGTTAAAAATATTCGTAATTATTATATTCATTGGTTGCACAAGCGAAATAAGTTAAAATGTTTTTAGTTATGTCATAATATTATATTATATTCAAAATAGAAAAAAGAAAAATTGCTTGTTAACTACAAATGTTATGGCGGTTGTTAGCATTTCACTACACTTTATGCACCATAACATGCTATAATATTGTGTTTGTTTTTAGCCTAAGATAATATTTACCATAACTCTTTTAACAATTAAAACATAGTTTTGTACCAAAAGATCTAGAGCTTGTAATTGATCTGCATTCTGACTCATGGATATAAAGTATTTGGATTTAAAAATAGTTATTAGGCCCTTTTATGTTTTATTGACATGGGCTTTATATTTCATAGTCATATTTTTTCAATTTAATCATGGTTTATATTTCAGTTAAACTGTTAAATGTTTATCTATATTTTAAACAACCTTCCTTTACTTATAATGAAAGTTTATTAAAATAATATTATGATTTAAAGAGTAATTATTTTACATATTTTCGTAACCAACAATTTTGGTCATTTATTTTTACTATACCAAATTGGTGACCAGTAATCTCGTCACTCTTAGTAAACAAAAATATAAATTGTACAAATAGTGACCAAATAAAAAGTCGTCATAGAATTTTCGTCACTAAAGACACTTTTTCTTGTAGTGATATGATGTGTTAGCAAACTGGTATACATTCATAGATTTATTAACTATGTTTTATGAAAAGTTTTTGTCCCAGTTCAAGAATTATATTTTTACTTTTGTAATACATTATTTTCTAATGTCTAAAATGATACACTTTATGATTTTTTTAGACATTAGCGCATGATCAATTTCTAAAATGATTCTGGTGTCTGTTATCACCAACACATGAAATCTTTTTTTATATCTTTATTTGCATTGTTTCTTTCTTTAAATGATATGGAGTGCTATCTATCTTATGTAAGTTCTATTAAGTTTTAATATGTTTGATATACATGCGGTTGACTTATTAACATTTAAAGCAAACCTGATGCAAGAAAACATCTTTGTTTGGAATGAGACTAACACGCTTAAAGTAAGGGTGCATGCGTACGATTCTAATAGCAAGATAGCTATTGCTATTTAAATCGGGGATATAACAAAGTGTTATCATGTAAATGGGACTGATCCGTATGAAAATGTGATCCGAAGTATGATCGAGAGGGATCTAAAGCTGTCTCGTGGACATTACAAATTATGTACAAGCATTATGGTATTAAGAGGGATGTTTTGATCGAGACAGACCTTGAGTGGAAAAATGCGGTTCATTATTTTAGTGCTGTAAATACTCCTATGTATTTGGGGTGTAGCATACTCCCTGATGCGTTTCATGCAACTGCGAGATGATGAGACTCCTGCACCTGCTGAAGTTGCTGCCTCATGACGTTTATCTTTCATGTTATTTTGGACTTATAGATTTTAACCAAATGAATGTAATGCAGTGGAACCACCAAAAATATTGTTATTAGCTACTATTTTTAAGTTTGTTTTCGTAAAAATTAGCAGCTAAAGCAGTTGCTAGAAAGTAGTTAATTTGGTTACACGCAATTCAGAATTCGTCAATGAACTATACTTAGGCTTGTATCCCAATGGTACCTCATGTTGTGTGAGAAACTCCCAAGCCAAATGGTTGTAGGTTGAAGTCATGTGAGATAATTTATGGTATAAAAATGATGAGATAGTTAAAATTGCCGTTGAAAAAAAAACCTATACTTAAAAAGAAGTTTATATCTAAAGATTTTATCATTCACTTCCTTTAGAAATTAGTTTAATGATAGATACACTGATTGAGATAAAATTATCAATGGACAATTATATACTAGTATATGTGCAAGCCAAATGTGTCGGGTCAGCCCTGTCACCAACACTTCTTTTTGTCCTATTTCGCTAAAGAATCAATGTATCAAACATAATTATAAAATTAGAAAATTTCATTTGATGACAAGTTTTTACCCACATACTAAGGGAAAAATCTTCACAATCTACGGTGAAGATTAATCTATGATTTAATTGGTCCCTCATTCCTTTTTTTTCCCGACAGCAACAAGACAAACACAGAGACAACACAATAGTTTTTCTTCTCTATTTCCTTCTCATCTTTCCCAAATCAAAATTAACCGATAAAACCCTGATTTAACATTCAAGCCATCAAATTAATTACCAGTAATCATCATCTACATCATCCTTCAATTCGATCAAATTCGTTGGTTGTGATGTACGGGAAGTTTGGGTTTCTTGAGGATTTGGTTAAGGTGTTTGACAGAATGCCAGAGAGAAACTTGGTTACTTGGAATTCATTGATTTATGTGTTTTCGGATGATGGGTTTGTTTTGGGAAGTTGGTTGGGGGATGGTTTGAAGGATGCAATGCCTTTGGACAAGAAGTGTTTCGGGCCATCCTGTTTGACATGTATAAAAGTGACCCAATGTGACTCGTTACCTGGAGTGCCTACCTTTGGACAAAAAGTGTGACCCGTTACAAAATTACCCAATGTGACCCGTTACCGACCATCCTGAATCTTGACTCTGTTCATCAGTTACTTTTGCAATTTTCCCTCATGACTTATTCTTTTGTTTTGTATTATTTACCGTTGTTTTTTACTCTCTCCGTTCCATAATTATAGTCCAGGTTTCCTTTTTTGTTTGTCCCAAATTAATTGTTCACTTTCAAAAATAGATAAGGAATTTATATTAAGTTTACAATATTATCCTCACTTAATGTTATTATTACAAACTTTAAAGAAGTTAGAAATTAATTGGTTAAAGGTAAAATTGTTATTTTGCAAAAAGTAAGAGAGAGAAAGTTGTAATGATGATGTATTTCTTAAACTACGTGTTTTTTGTCGGTAGACTATAATTATGGGACGGAGGGAGTATCTTGTAGCCAAAAGTTGATAAAGATTCGTTGGAGACTCTATCAACACAATGCCCACATATTATAGTGAATTCTAAACCATTACTCTTTGGCCACAAAGGGATTGATATTCTCATATCCCTAGTCATGCATTACCTGGTATAGCTTTGGATGATTTTATCATGGAATAAATTGACCCAAACACTTGGGTAGTTCTAGGATCTAGGCTTAAGATAACTTCACCTTCTTTGAACTCAATTGAATTGCCAATTGCTGAGAGATTTAGACTTGCATTTGTTGAAAGAGATGCTAGAGTAGCACCAAAACGAGCTAAAAATGCTAGACAGAGACAACGAAGGGCAGAGCGAGAGTGGGCAACAACAAGTACCAGTGCAAAGTCCATTGCGCTTACAGCGCAGATGAGCAAAAATTTACGCATTTAGTAGGTACTGATAGTAAAAGGTTGCCAAAGTTTTATTGAATTTTGTCTGTGTACCTTTGCTTATGTACTCTTAACACTGTTACATTGTATTGTTACTTTCGAGAGCATAGGCATATGTACCATATAAATTGTACAGATATTTTGAACTAGATAACAAAGAGAAGATGTTTTTCGTAGTTATACACTATCAGTTAAAAGAAGGTCGCCATACATGCAGTTTTGCATAATCAAAGGACAGTAACAATGGTGGACTTAGAACCTTCTATTTATTTATTTGGAAATGTACCAAGCTAAAAACATTAATCAAGAACTATACAAACATAGATCAGATTAGAGAAGCCTATTTTTAGCCTTTAAAAAAAAGCCTATTTTAAGAAATTTGGGTCATTCGTTTCTAACAGGCCATTGCAAGTTTAGAAAGTATGTCCACCACAGGCTATTTGGAAGTTACAAAATTAATTGCACCCTAGATGGTTATTGTTGGCCAGATAGCCTTAACAATGAATGAAAGCTAAATAATGGGGTCTCGGCCTTTTGCTAAGTTGTAACCCCTATGAACATCATTGCTCATTCCTGTCCTTAACCTGCACTAACATTATAAATATACACATTTTAGCTAAAAAACGTTGCCGTTTTGTATAGCAGTCATGGCGAGTGTTTGGATCATATCCACATTTGCATTTCCATTTTGAAGTATTGATAAAATTGATTATTTGTGTATTTATGGTTTGGGATTGCTTATATATTGTGCTTATGCATTGTTTACCGATGACCGTATCTTGGCAGGATAGCTACACCTGGATCGTAGTTGCAGCCATGCCAAGTGTATGGTATCACATCTATATATGCATTCTTAATTTAAATGTTGATGATGTTTTAACTTCGCATAACGTGGAAGGATGGCAGAGAGCAAGAATTGCTCGCCTCCGCAACCTCCACAGGCGCACACTGGCTATGTATTCAATTGTGTGCGTTTTCTAGAAGACTGGCGTATTGTGTATGATATGTGTGAGGTATTATCAACTCACTCATGCTCAAAAACGCTTCCGTCTTGTACGCTCGACTCTTGCTGAAAGTTTGATTGTATATTTTATAATAAAAATTTGGGCCGGTTTTTTTGTAGCCCAAAATTTCAACAGCATCCTAACGTAGGAAACAACGTCGTTTCTTGCCTAAAATGATAGTACTTATAATGCTAAGCGGTGCGTTTTACTTAGTTGGGATAACGCGGACAACGGTATTTTGTCTCTGCCTATAGCTTATATGATAATATGATATGGGCTATGATAATTTGCAACAAATGTGTATACGATGAGGTTTTTCAAAGCGTCATGTACATACATGATAATGGGAAATGATGATTGTTATAATTTGACCAAAATGAAATGTCACGTTGAAAATATGACGTCACATGGCGGGGCAACGACCAGACAGCATTGTAAAATTTGCTACTATGCAACTGGGGCTATTTGCAGCCATGGTGAAATTCACATGTTTTTGTGACCCGGTCCCTATTTACAAATCTGAGCCTAAGTGTTTATTGCAACGTAATTATTTGCAAAAACATTACGAGACAGATTTGAGGTTGGACAATGGTTTTTCCTTTTTTTATTAGAAAAGCCAACAAGAAAGGGCCAGAGGATTAACAGAAAACCAGAAAAGCTTATGATTTTAATGTTAGTTATGTTGGTTTGTTAATCAATCAATTGTTTATTTTCCGTATATTATATAACTCTGTGTCTTTCTCTTGATGTTTGTTTTTTATGTGCGCGCACAGGATTTCACATTGCTTCTGGCCTGTGCGGACCGAGTATATAAACTTTTTAGAATCCCCGGTTAGTAACTGTAACCTTTTTGTCGTTGCTTTTGTTAAATGTCTAAAATTTGATTGAGCGGGCTCGTAACCCATAAGAGTCATACTACAAATCAAGGAGAATAACATTTTTTTCCCAATAGATTCTGCTGATTTTAAAATATGCTTTTATATGTTACCATTATACTTAATCGTTGACTTTTTTTTAAAATCGAGGTCTCTTATTCTTGCAATTTCAGATGGAATAAAAGATAGACTAAAAATAAGGTAATAAAAGATGGACAAGCACAACTTACATCTGATAGAGGATGTATGAGAAGACCCGTTGTTGATAGTGGTCCGAGATCGCTTCCTTTGGATGTTGCAACAAGGCTACAGAATGTTGATGGCCACCTGCAATGACTATGTTGCATCCCCACAACCGCCATGCAGCATCGTACGTATTTTATTACTTTCAAAGTTTTAATTTATATATTAGATAGTTAATGGAAATAGGTTTTGTTACTGATATTGATACAAAATGGGAAAGGTAAGTTTGTTTTTTGGCTTTCAGTATGTTAATTTTGATATGCAGTAAAGGAGGTGTGCTTGCTGATTGTTTCAGTAAGTACTCACCTGATCATAAAAAATTGTACTAAAGTAGCAACTTTTGTTAAACTTTTCAGAATACTGATGCCTTTTATATTTTAAAAAAGAATATATATTTTCACTTACTTGAAAGTAGAACAATGTTGCAAAAGAAACAACCGCAAATCATAATTGTAAAAAAGACTAAATTTACTCTAATAGACATAGTACTTAAGTTCTGTTGTTCTGTCATTATTTACTAATGGTACAGGTCTTGAAATGTGTTTTCAAATGGTTATATAAGTTTGGTTAGCTATTGCTTTTTGCCAACCTTATGTATTCTTTTGTTTATCAAAATACTTTACAGGTAGTATTAGAATCTGAGCATCCAGGCCCTAACCATAAATGTGGATATATCAACCAATGATATCAAGGAGGTAAGACGTGGTTACATATAATGTTTCGATGTCACAAAATGATCAAGTGGTGAACGCTAATGGAGCATGCTTCTGACATCAGTTGAAAAACAATGAAGTTGGGTAATCTTGGACTTACTATACACGTTATGTAATCGCTATGTAAACGTTAGAAAAATAATGAAGTTGATAAGTTTTATGTATTTTCATACATTCTTTGCAAAATTTGGCATGGGATGAGACACAACAATAGATAAGTGGTATTGGTGATTGGCTACTGATTGTCACATCTGCTATTCCAAAAGTTGTCGCGCCGCAACACGCGTTGTATCCTGTTTGTTTAAATTGGAATTTAGATCAAGAGAATCTGCTTCTTGCATTGTGTGGAAACTAGAAGGGGGGGGGGGAGGTTGAATAGTTTTTGCCATTTTAAAATAAAACTTATATTGTCTACTTATGTGAATTCAAGAGATATACACAAGTGTATATAATAGCGATGCAATAAGTAAATATCTAAACTACGAAATATAAATGAGTAGAGATAGGAAAGATCAAACCAATGACGCAATGATTTATAGTGGTTCGGCTATGAAGCTCCTCTTCTCCCTACTCCACTCCTCAAGTACCCAACCTGAGAGTTATCTTCACTATGTCAACAAGCTCCCCTTAGATGGAGAAAACTGTACACGTCGCTTACACTTTTTTTGATACTAAGCTAAATACAGAGTTCTACTTCGAGATAGAACCAATCTAACACACTACGTATTTTATGGCCTAAATACTAACCTATCATACACATATGATACACACAACACACAACACAAGATATACAAGATGAATGATTATCACAAACATGATGACACAACTAAACTAATAACACTTGAAGCTTGACGTCTTCGTAAGTATTCTTCACTAAAGAGTGGAATGAGTTAATCACTTGTAATGGATTATGTAACAAGTATAATGATCAAATAATATGAAAATGATAAAAGATATGTGTAAAAATATTTGTCAAGAGTTGTCTAAAATGAAGACTTAAAGGTGCTATTTATAAGCATCCTTTGAAATTCAAATGCTATCTCCAACAGCTAGTCGCACGGATCCACGGATCCACCAAATGGTGGATCCGTCCTTTGATTTAGGTGGATATGTGGGAGGAGCTGGGATAACATTTGTTGTTTAGTGATTAACCCCAAATCCTTATAAGATATTGTCTTGTACTTAATAAAACTAGTTTATTAGATTCTTCTAGAAGAAAATATTTCTTAACACTAACAAGGAAAGATTTTCTAGATTTGGGTAGATTTGTAAAGATTGTTTTCATTTATGGTTAATCCTATTTTGTCTTACATGATTAGTATAACTAGCTTATAATTAATCATGTGCTAACATAAATCATTTGATTAGAAAAGGTTTATGCAAATGATAATATTTTTATTTGATCATTAACTATGTTTAATAATGCCATATTAATACCTTAAGTGATTAGTCGTCGTCAAGTAAACTTTCGTCTAAATAACTTGTTTACGTAAACTTTTACGTAGTATGACATTATATTTGTTATTATCAATACATGAAGATCATTAAATATAAATATCATTTTTACGCGAATATTTATATTAACAATCTACCCCTTTTTGATGATGGCAAAATATAAGCTCATATAAAATAAAAGTTACTAAATAAGTATTTAGTGGATGAGTTTACATGTCTTCTTCCCTTTTTTGTCGAAGCAAAAAGCGTGGAGGCGTCGTTGCAAATCGATCTTTGACGGATGCAAGTTTGCTTTGTGACGAATGCAAAATAAAAGAAGACGTATTTGCAATTGCCCCCCCCCCTCGGTGTATGCTCCCCTAGCTTGGGGCACCAAG